>JAGDQP010065105.1:872-11468 GCA_022664845.1 Lepisma saccharinum | reverse complement strand
AACATCGTTGGTTGAAATCTGTACGTGGAAAAAAATGAGGTAGTTATTCTGAACTAATGGCAGTAACGGGAATAAGCGTCTTGCAATTTCATAATGTGCCGTACTTAAAGGTTCATTTGTTGTCAACGCTATATTTGAATTGAATTTATTTATATCCTTTTGGCATCTTTGGCTCAGGCCGCGATTGTATAGTTGTAGGATGAGGAAAGTATCGGCCAGGACCTTTCTTAATGTACCATACCGGGATTTGCCTGGTGAAACTGTGTACGATATATTGTGAAATCATGTGGGAAGGAGTGAGCTTCAATTGCTTATATACTACATATAAGCAATTGAGTCACGTCACCAAGCATGGCTTGTTGCACTTGGTCCAGTCATGTAATATACAGGCTGGAAGTGGATGTTGGCGCAGAATTAATCGTCTCAAACTGATTTTTTCGAAGATCCTATAACTTTCTAATTGTAGGAACCTTTCGTGGCTTCTGTCTTTTCTATCAGCGGCTCTGCAATCGATTTCAAGAGCGCCTTGGAGCTGGACTTGGTGTGCGGCTGGCGGGGTGTGAGGATCTCACAGAACCAAACAACGAGAACACTGACTGCATGGGGAACCACCAAGAATCAATCTACATATCCACATCGAGAAGTTTATCATACCGAAAAACACAAGGTAATATTTTCATTGTTTTTTATTTTGTATTTTATATGTGGCCTTTAGGCATCGTAGCTCAGGGTTGGAGAGGATACAAGGAAGGAGTCGGCCAGGCCCTAAGCTCAAGGTACCACCTCGACATTTGACTTTCTTTCTCTCTGACACTGTGTAGGCTGATCCTGTAACTTGAAAATTAGTTCCACACGAGTCCGAAAGCTAAGAAAAATGTTATATTACCAAGATTGTGACCATAGATGAATCATAAGGTAAGTGTTTGGACTATACCATGACCCGTAAGCGTGATATAATTTTATTGTTCCACTTAATACAAGTCTTCAGCCTAATTCGCTGTTTTAGGTCAACGGCTAATGTTGGCTCAATCCAGAGAGAGGAAGATGCCCGAGACCCTTGAAGGTGCCATTACGTCACTAAGCTAGTAAAACTGATAATATCAGACAGTTGGATTCTTACTATACTTTCCCATGGCTTTCCCTCAGTCATGCCAGGCAAATGCCATGATGGTATCTTCAAAACTATGCCTGGTCGACATCCTTCCCATATCCTCTCCTGTACCCCATCTCAGCCTAGGCCAAAGGTGTTTAAAGGCCAAAAATCAATTCGATTCACAGTCAGTTGGGGTTTCACAGTGGTTCCCGGCCATAAACTGATGTCCAAGGGAGATATATTTGACTATCCTGTATACATCAGGGAAATTTCACAAGATTTCAGAATAGTAATGGAGTTTTATGCAGAAATATAAAATTGTAAGCAGTGTTTCAAAAGTTACTGAATAAAATATGAGTGTGTGTGTATGTTTAGTGTGGTTCTGTGATCTTGCGAACTTATTTTTCAAGATGCTTCGTCATTTTTAGACTAGTTGGTCACTCAGTCACATTGTACTTATTAACTCTCAGTATTACAGTTATATTCATTACTATATTAATATGGTTGTATGAAAATAATAATGTTCAGTTTTGTCGATCAGTGAAATATTAACAAAATCAGGGAATTTCAGAAATGTTTATCGTTAGCCACTCTGTATTAAGTAGATGTACTTATAAACAGTAGATGCATTTATTGTTGAAAGCTTTCAATTATAGTGATACTCAATTCGCTACTAGTAAAGTGATACTATTATTAGCAATTATACATTAAATATTATATAATTATCTTTCTTGGAATTGCATGTAATAATTAAGTTACTATTAAAATAATATAACAACAGTACACAATAACTGCACGTGGCTCTATATAGGTGATATCGTTAATAACATGTCAACAAAAGCTTTTTTATTTCCTCCGTGCCCTTTTTTGCACCCGGCTTGCCCAGGCTTTGTTCTTAAAATTTTCAAGCTGGAAAGTGAATAAATGAAGAGTTAGAATTTCTAGCGCGAAAAATTTAAGAGCGATGCCTGGACTACCCGGGTGGGAAAAAGGACACGGAGGAAATAGAACGCTTTTGCTGGCATCTGGTATTAACGGTAGCATCTATAGAGGCACTCTATTGTATTTAGCGGTACAAATACCCTTCAATATAATATATTTTACATGCAATAAATTATCCCATTATAGTCCCATCTTTGTTCTAAAAGGATCCCGAAAGTACGTCCCATGGATGTAAACGGGACCTAAACAGGACGTCCCACGGACGTCCCGATAGCCTGCCAGGAGATCCGTTGGATATCCCTGGGACGTCATTTTGCTATGTGGGTAGTCTCTGCCAAAGAATCATAGATTTAAATACGGTAGACGGATTGACTGGGTCTATACAATACAATTAAGCTGGGTCAACTTGACGCCGGGGTTCGATTAATCTTGCCTGGTAAATTGGGATTTACTTGCCTTTCATTGGTTGGCCTATGCCTGGGTGTGTGGAAGCAGAGAATGGATGAAGATCTAGCTAAGGAAGAGATGAGGAAGATTGGAATATTTTAAATATGGTATTGTACGGAACGTGATGTTCAGTTGTTTATTTTAACCTCCCAGGTGACTTGTGCTGACTTCAATTTCGGGTCGCTAGAAGTAAATCCGTCTCCCAGTGAAGCAACGAGATGGAAAGGACGAGGTACTTCCACCACAAAGACTGGATGGCACCCATATTTAGAGGCTTTTTATACCAAGTATTTCCTTCTCATTCTTCAGTTGTTTTTTAATCAATTATACCTGCCATGTACTCATGGCTTGTGCTGGTTTCAATTTCGGGTCGCTAGAAGTAGATCCGTCTCCCGTATTTAGATCCACGATGAAGCGTAAAATTGTCTTCATGTGACACCATGAAAGTTCTCTCTATTCTATATCTAACTCTATGGTCTCTTCAGACAAAAATAACGTTTAAAACAGTGTTACCAGGTACATAAATATGACGTCATTCTCGTGGAGTATTATTCTGAAGTGGGTGACATTTAAGGAGAGCCTATTCGAATCGCATATGCAATAAATAAAACGAAAACACCGAACCTGATTTACCTAACCTAACCCTTGATCACTAATTTTATTAAATTTTCTAATGCATACATACATACATACATACATATATATATATATATATATATATATATATATATATATAGGAAAAGAAAATGTTATTTTCTTATTTTAAGAACGTAAATACAATCATGCCAGGATTCGATCCCAACCAAAGCTAGTTGTTCTTATAATACAAAAACCCAGCAAACCTAGACGAACAAAACACCAAACCTAGACGGAAATAATACTGCGGCGAGAAGGTCTTATAAGTATGAGCTTACTTAGGACCAGTTGCACCGTGCATTTTAACCCCGAGTTAACTTAATCCACCTGTTACTCTACCAGTCATAGCCACCTTGCCTATTGTGTCAGTCCAACCTAAGTAGAAAGTAAGGCTAATAAGCCATTGGGCGCATTCAACGGACTAAGGTAGCACTAAGCGCTCAGAGGGCATTTGAACTTAATGGTTTGTCTATAGGTAGCACCAATACGATTAAAATGCTCTCTCAGCGCTGAGTCACGTGAATGCGCCCATGCACAATACATCGAGCTCTACGTAAACTATACTGAAGTGACTACTTAGTGTTGAAAGATAGATGCCAGAGCAAATATTTAAATTGGTTTGTCCACTTCCAGTCTAATCCAATGGGGACCAAATTTTCAGTTCTAACTCAGTTTTAAACGCTTGATATCGCTGTGTGGCCCGTTTTTTAATTCAAGTCTTAATCCTGAGTTATTGATGTAAGAGTATACCGCACTCTGCATACAATAGAAAATACTGCAAATAATATTTACGATTTTTGCAGGAATTAAGACAACTTAAAAAAAAACGGGCCACACAGCGATATCAAACGTAAAAAACTGAGTTAGAATCGAAAAATTTGTCAAATTTGGTTTGGACTGAAAGTGGACAAACGAGATTAAGTTTCCTCTCCGTTCCCTAGCTTCACATATTCATGAAATTTTCAATGGCTTCAGTCAGTCCAGTATCGTATTAATGGAGGTCGATAGCGCAATATCTACACTTTTAATATATTGCGAGCCAATAAAATGAAATATAAAGTTCCGAAGTCGCACTCGTTTTTGTTTTTAATCGAATACAGAAACAATCATTACATACTAGCTTTATTTTTTCCTACTTGGACAGAACTGACACCAGGGGGCTGTTTCACGAAAGTGCTTGTCAAGTTTTCACTCTTCATTATGCATTTTTGGAGGACTGTCTCAAGACCGCTAATCTCCCACCACGAGCCCTTGTTCTCATTCATTCACTGCCCTATCATTTTGTGCAAGAAGTGTGATTATACAAGACAATATCCAATTGTTAGTAAACTTTTGACACCGAAAACTAGGCAATTAAACGGCAGTACCGCAGTACACATAACGATTGTGGCATGAAGTTAGCTGTTCTGAGACAGTCCTCTGGAAATTGATAAGTACTTTCGTGTAACAGGCTCCAGGCGGCTTAAAAGAAACATTATAATTGGTATTGTTATCTATAATTATTTTACCTGTGACACGAAGATTAGCTCGTGGATTAATTCGGGGTTTAAATGCTTTATGTAACTGACTCTTGGCACACTAATTTACATCAACTGCTAAGAAAAATGTTTTAGAGTGTGAAAATCATTCCCTTTCCTAGAATTTGAATTTACTTTAAGACCTTTAGGCAACTGAAGTTCAGGCCGGGATAGGGTGGGGAAAGCATTGTGGAAGATAGACGGCTAGGGCGTTTGTCTGGTGTGACCGAGGGAATGGATAAATCTTAGTCAGGATGGTCGGCCGCTTGGATCGATCCCAGGACCTCCTAAATGCTAAGTCAACGCTCTACCACTGAGTTGCGGCGTCTTGGTTCCCCTTTCAAGAAATAATTGAGTCAGGTGCCACGGCCTCATAGCAATTATGACCTGATTCAATCAAAAGTAAATTAAGTCAATTTAATTCCGTTGACAAGTTAGACAGTTTGATTAAAGCTTAGTAAATCAAGCCATAAAGATTTAAACAAAGATCAAGGATGAAATAGCCTTGACAATAAGAAAGAATAAAACATAATGTACTTCTCAACCGAAAATAACAACCTTGTCCTGAGTGGCAATCGAACCGAGGACCACTGGTACATCGATCCGTTGCTGTAGTCACTTCACCACGGAAACACATGGCTTAGCTCGCTTTACAAGAACTACCGTATTTATGGTCAGTTCATCAAATCCCAAGGGACATCTGTAGCAAAACGGTGGGATTTAGCTGAGATTAGCTTAACAGTCCTGGTACGTGATGAAACTTCATCTCACTGCAAAGAAATAAAATACAAATACATTTCAATTTGACGAGCTTCCGCGCATAATGCCTGTTCCAACAAGCTTGTTTGTTAAGTTTAACACAATATCAAGTATGACACGCTCAAAGCAAGTGACTGACAACCTTGTTGTAAGCTGGCACGCTATCAGGAACGGAAATCACGAAAGTTCCAGGCCAAGACGACGTACATATGGGGCGGAAAGTTGGTGTTTTATTGGAAATTTGAAGCAGTACCTATTAGTTGACTACAGCGTCATATGCGGAAGAACGTTAACAGTTACAAGCAGGGGTGGAATGGAGGGTATACGCGGGTACACGCCGTGTACCCACCTAATAGTATAAATCACAGCGTGTACCCACCTCAGTGCATAAATATAAAGGAACGTGTTCCCAAATCCGGATTTTTATTGAGCAGCGTGTACCCCCCAAAAATCTTACCATTCCAGCCCTTACAAGGTAGGTAAACAGCGTAGAGCAGCGACTGGTGGATTTGGAGTTCGTGAAGATAATAATAGTTCATTTTTAGCCATGCTGTTTCTTTCGCGTCAGCAGCGAAACTTGAGAATTGAGTCGGTGCCTGTTCGGGCGTCATAATTTATGACACTTGGTGTAGCGAAGTGAAGACAGATAACCCACATAGCATGCCAACTGGAAACAAGGTTGTCAGTCACTTCGTTGTCAGAACTGCAATACCTCCCTATGTGGCATTTTTTTTAACTTTTCATGTTTTGGTACCAGTTTATAGTTCTGCGTACTGTGCATACTGTAGAAAAATTTCATGTGTAAATAACTAATACTTTTTCAGATATAACAACTTTTTCAGAACCTAAATTGTATTCCAGCCTGCCGTCCAGAAACCGGATTTTTGGTCTCCCTGAAAAATTCATCGTTTTGCAGTTCCGACGACGACTTGCTTTGAGCTTGGCAAACTTTATATTATGCTGAACTTAATAAACAAGAGTGAAACAAACGTGTCGGAACAATGTAAGTGCCTTGGTTGTTATAACTAACACAATTCAAGCTTGTTGGAACAAGCAGTTATGCGTGGCAGATTTTCAAATTTGTTGTTTCGTTTTGTTTCTACTGTCGTTTTAGAGCGATGAATTTCCATTACGTGCTATATAGGACTGTTTAGGACTGATATATTAGAGGAGGCTTGATCGATATTGAGTCGCATTCATCTGACATCTGTTTGTAAACTGTTTGATGTCGCATGGACTCTAGCTCCAAAATTCATCCGAGATCAAACAGTGATTATCAGATTACAAACAGATGTAAAATGAAATGCGATTAAATATCTATCAAGCCTTTATTGACTTATCATCTTCCCTGACTGGAAACCTCAATTCCAGTTGAATGAAAATACTATATGGGGACTCTGCAGATGTAACTGCAGATGACGGGTTTACTCATAAGGTGTCGATAGTATCGAAGTTGTATGAAAAAACGTTAATGCTACTGTATTTATACTGTTCTGTGGATTAAAGTTGAAAGTCCGCGCTCCAGCTTATATCGAGAATAGGTTAGGGGGCGTATCCAGTATTTTCGTGATAAGGCGTAGGTCTGAAGAATAGACAACGGACCTTTTCGATATTTCCCCACTAAATGAATTTTTTAAGTGTAAATTTTTCATATTTCCCCCCCTCATATTCTTGTGTTTTGCCATGTCATATGGAAGCGCTTGCTCAAAAGTTTGATAATCCTAGATAAATGAGATTTGTCCGGCAACAAATAGAAGATTTGTCTGAGGTAAATTATTGTAATAATTTATATTTAAAAAATCCTTTGAGAAGTGGGGTTCGTGCCACGCACTCTTACTCTCTGGAGCCGCAACTAAAATGTCTATGCTTTCATTGTCAATTTTTAACGGTGTAAAGAAACATAACGAAAAGCTATAAGCGTCATCAGGGGGTCTATTCACGACCATGGATGTAAATACGGTAGACGGAATGACTGGTCCAATACAATTAAGCTGAATCAATTTGACGCGTTTTCGATTAATCTTGCCTGGCGAATTGGGATTAACTTGCGTCTTATTGGTTGGCCTTGCCTGGGTGAATGGAAACAAAGAATGGATGAAGATCTAGGTAAGGAAGGGAGGAGGAAGATTGGAATAGTTTAAATATGGTATTGTACGGAACGTGATATTCAGTTGATTTTTAATCAATTACATCTGCCAGGTACTCACGGCTCTTGTTGGCATCAATTTCGGGTCGCTAGAAGTAATTCCGTCTTCCGTATCTAAATCCATGATTCACGACAAATCGTGACGGGAGCCAGAGTGTGATTATCTACAGAATAACAAAAAGTGTATCAATGACGTTTTCGGATATAACTTCGATATTAGCAACACCTTGTGAGTAGCCCCGTCCTCCGCAATATTTCGTTGATCCTCCAACACTGTGTTACGAGACCATATTCCAGACAAGACGGCCCATTAAACGAGATGGCACTACGAGTTCTTTTTGCTAGTATGGATAATATACGGAGTTTCACTTCTTGTTTTATGCTGTGGTTAGTCCGCTATTAGGCTCACGCACCTTTCTTTGCACGTGATTTCGTAGAACATTAATCCATGTTACAGACAGACAGATGAACAAGACAAAATTAAAAAGTCTCAATTTTTTTCCTTGAAAGATTTGAGAGAAAGCAAGTGACAAAACTTTACTAAATATCACCTATTTGCTAGCGCACCTCCCTCTTCTGACATTGAACGTACAAAGAATATTACTTACCGTTTAATTGACTTCAAATCTACAACATATTTCGGAGGAATAAATCCTACTCGTTTAGTATTTTTACTTCGTGCTAACCACCACTGTCCATAACCTTCATCAAGAATTTCTAGAATTTCACCTTTACGAAAACTTAAACCGTTATTCATTTGCGCATCGTAATCGTACAAAGCACTACAAAATCTAACCTTTGATTTCGCCATTTTTTAACGCCTTTGTTTAAAAAGAAAAACTATTCTCACAATTTCTTCGAAACACTAAAAACACCAGTTATGAATTTGTATCTAACTCAACTGAAAAAACAAAAGACTATCTTGTTTTTATTCTGAATCATCACCGATAGCTAATTTCGTTCCATCTTACGTAAATAAAAAAAATACATCTAATCAACTATTTCATGATAGAAAGGAAGCTGACAGATATGGTTGATAAAGAAAGATATTACAAAGTACACACAATTTTTTGTGTGGCTCCGAAAGCGATTGGAGCAAGGTGTAGTTTACAATTCAGAAGATTAAGGTACCTTCCTGAAATTGGCTATACACAGTTTTTTTCCCCTCTCCAAACTGATATTGTTCCCGACACATTACTTAATGTTCCTCTTATCACTTCTGCACACGAAACACATCATCGTTGTTATTGGTCGTGGTTAAGGTGATAATTTTAGGAAGGCTTCTACAGATTTAACCTATCAAAGGTTCCCCTTCTTTAACAGCTGGGATGTTTAGGGACCCCTTAGGCCGTATCATTATGTAAATTATTCATACCAGTTATTGCTACTAGTGAGGACCAATGACTGGTATGCCATCTTCCTACAGTACCCATTTAGCTGACATTAATGAGGAAAAAAATTAGCATTTTTTAACCTCATGTTACAAAACTACATTGGTCTCAAACGGCCGTTTGCGCTGGTACTTTACCCTACGGCGCAAAGACATACAAGAACGTACAAGAAATGAGACCAGTATTACCAGCAGATAGTAAAATAATCACCGACTTCCGGAAGTTTTGCACTACAAGAAAATTAAAGCAAGTTTGCCGTATGATCTTAGGGGCTTCTCATATTGCACGCCTGGTCTATATGCCTTTAAAAAATTCATAAACCAGGACTTAAGTATTGGGTTGGTGCTAATGAAATGACCGCTTTGACGTCTGGTGGAAACACACATAAGCAACAGAACACAGGGATCGACTGAGGTCGCGCGTCTAACGTCACAAGCTCGGTAAACGTCCAGCAAATACGCTACGGTACCCAGGCAGTCAGGAGGCAGTGTGCTGTTGAACAGGGTCGTATGAAAGTGCACCATGGAGAACATACAATTGCGAGTGATTTTTCTTTATGAATTAAAACTGGGGCATTCTGCACAGCAAGCCGAAAGAAAAAAACCGTGCATTTGGGACAGGAATGGCGAGTGAATACATCATTCGCCGTTGGTTTGTCAAATTTCGTTCCGGTGACAGAGCATTGCAAAATGAGCCCTGTGGACACCGACAAATATCACGTTCAGATGAGCTGCTCAGGGAGACCGTGGAAACCACCCCTCGGAAAATTGTTCGTGCTATCGCAGACGAGTTAGGCATACACAATACCACTGTCAATCGGCGACTCCGTGCGATCGGTAAGGTGAAAAATTGGACTCAAGGGTGCCACATGAGTTGATAACGGCCAGAAAGAATCTCCGTTTGGAGGTGTGCAGTTCTCTTAGTGTAAGGAGTAAGAGGGAAGATTTCCTGCATCGAATTGTCACTTCAGATGAAAAATGGATCTGCTATGACAGTCGTATACGGTCAGAACATTGATTGGATCCTGATCAACGTCCTGGACGGTGTCGTAAACAACCTCTCCACACACGGCAAGTGTTGTTGTTGGTATGGTGGTCAATGGTGGGAGTGGTCCACCATGTCTTTCTCAGGCGTGGTGAAATCATGACTTCAGATAGTTACAATGTTGAACTCCATGAAATGCACAGCAAACTTGTCTGCAAGTATTCAGCAATGGTCAACAGACATGGTATCCTGATGTTGCATTACAATGGCCGCCCAGATATCGCACAAAGAACGGCGCAGGCTCTCCATGAGTTGCAGTATGAAACATTTCCTCACCCATCATATTCTCCCGATTGCTCTCCCACTGAGTATCACCTCTTCCGGCATCTAGATCACTTCTTGGCAGGGAAGACCTCTGATGATCGAGCGATGCAACATGTAATTGAGGATTCCTTCGCATCCCAGACTCCTAATTCTTTCGCCACAAAATCCAATCTTTGGTTGAGCGATGGCAAATGTGTGTGGCTGTAGACGGTGACTATTTTGATTAACCAGGTAATGTAGCTTTCATTTTTTGGTCTTTGGACATGACGCATCTGCAACGGACATTTCATTCACACCAACCCAATAAATACCGGTGTCTGAAAACGAATATGTACCCCTAATCTTTACTTAGAGTAA
>JAGDQP010065104.1:0-11468 GCA_022664845.1 Lepisma saccharinum | reverse complement strand
CTCATAATTAACACCAACATTTTTGAGATTTGATAAATTGTTTTCGTTGAATCCCGACATTCTTTTTTAACAACTCTCCTTCCTACTCCATGTAAGGGGAAGATCTGACAGGCTGTTACCGAGTCACGTGAACAAACTTATTTTTCAAATGATCTTACATATTCATCATTCACGTAGCTACCAATAATGGAAAGCTTTCTCATATTGGTCATATTTAGTTTCATCCGCTGATGCAGAAAAACAGCTCCATATTCAGGCAACGTATCCCTTCATTGAACTTGATTGTATATTTCTATTGTTTTGATTTTAATGGTTAGACTCTTCTCTCCATATAGCCCAAAACGGTAGTCGTGTGGTCTGAGCAGTGTTCGATTTTGAAGCGCGGGGTGGTTGAGATTTGCCCCTCTCTGCAAAAATCTTCCCTGGCTCTGTTTTCCGAAATATCCCTCAAGCCTGGGATATAAACGGATATAAAATACTATTTTCGACCTTCTGAAAAAAGAAAAGAAAAAAAAGCCACCTCTCTGAAAATAGTACAAATCGAACACTGAATCTGAGTCATTAGACCAGCGTCTTGAAGGTCGCTGGTTCGAGTTGGTTTTAACAAGCATTGCACTCACATAATCGTGACAGGCCGAAGTGAAAAGTTACTAATATGATCCATACAAAATAAAGTTCACCGCAAGTTCATCTCCTCTTATGATCTGAAAGATCGTATTAGATCTTAAATTGCTTTGTTTCTTAGAATAGCACCAAACTTTCACAGTTTTGTGAACTTTCTGTTTTTCATTCATATCTAATGTATCCATGTTTCATTTGTAACTAATGTCTGGTAATTATTTCTTCTCTACGTACAAAATAGCTGCTTCAAACATAGGAACGAAATGTTTTATATTTAAAATTTTCTCCGACCTACCGTCGTTGACACTATCAGTAACAGGAAATATCATTTTTTTTTATTACTCTCTTGCAACGCTATCGATATGATTGTCACAGAAATCTGTTGTCTAAACTTTTGGTCTGCTTTTCACGTTTTTTAATGTTTATTTTACTGGTTGTCCTGAAGGGTATTTACCATATTCACCTAATTGTGAACCTACAACGCAGAATGTACAATATAATCCTTTATATATTTCGAACAAACAAACAATCATATCGAGATGGACGTAAGACATAGTGCGGTTGTTGTCCTTACAATTAATTGTATTTTTTAACTAACAATTACTGCTTCCAATCATATTTCTATTTTCATGCGAAAATACTCTCTCCCCAAGTTCATATAGGTGGAGTCAAGGGGGATATATCCCCCCTTACCTACGCCACTGATAGGAAGATAGATACGCATACAGAAATAGAACACAGAAATCTTCAAGAGCAATTCCACGAATATGTCATACCCGATGGTAAAAATTGAAACGTACCGTGGATTTATTTTAATTAGCGCAATCGATTCTTAGAAGGTACACGATTCATGTTTACAAAAAGAAATGAGAAAAGTCATTAATATCCATGCGTAATTATCTTTTGTTTTGGAGTTATTTAAAAATTGACGCAAATAGCCACAATTTTACTTCATTTTAACAGTTAATTATTCAGATAAAAATGCAGGAATTTAAAATTTAAAAAATTAGAAATTAAACTTCGTTCTTTACTATATTAACATAAACAATTGGTTTGTTTGTTAATAATCGTCCTCATGCCCTGGCAAGCATATAAAAATCGATTACATAATTATATCAGTGCGTGACACTCCACATATAAAAAGCACTGTACACTGCAAAATACTTAAAAAATATTGCTTTTGTATGGTGTTTTAGGGTCAAATGCTGCACAAAATGTATTTGAAACTTTTTTTCTAATCACAATAGATTTTGTTTAAATCATTAATATAATATGGTCAGTAAGTGACGCTTTCAGATTATGATGAGCGTGCGACTTCCAATGTACTACGAAAAGTATTGTACACAGCAGAATATTTGGTGAAAAGTAAAGTGCTTTCATGTGGTGCATTAGAGTCAAATGCTGAACAAAAGCTATTTCAAACATTTTTCCTAATCACAATAAATATTGTGTAAAACTGAAAATCCTGGCGGAATCCCTGGGAGGCACGTACACTCTTTGATCTCCCTTACTTGCGGCTCTGGATACCTTCCAAGAGCTGTTTGCACTAATGTACGAAATGTTCACTGTATGTTTGACTTTTTACTCTAGGGCTTCACTTATTCGTAGAATCGCTCTAATATGGATTTAAATTTTTTAACTTTTGGAACATAAGAATTTTGGCCACGCATTATATTTTATAGTGATATCTTATCTAGGATCTGTAATTTAGTCCGTTAGTTTGTTTCTATCAGAACGTGCAAAAATAAAGCAATACTTAAAAGGTAAAATCATCTAATAATTCACAGATGTCAGTGCGTGACGCTGTGTTTTTCCTCCTATACGCTCATTATATTTACATATTCTGGAATTTTTAAATAGAAATTAAACTTAACACATTCATCTTTATTTTATTTTATTTTTGGAAGGGGTCCATACTTTCAGAGAATTGGGGGAGGGGGGGGATGTATGTCAGAATGTAAGTGCGGGTTGCAAAAGTGTCAGTGCGTGACGACAACTTTAACATTAAATAATATGTAGTATTTTTATTCATTACGTGTTCTTTCACCGGGAATGTATTCTTCAATGTCTCCTCTATCAAACGGTGTGCTGAAATTGCTTTTCTTGCAATTCTAAGAGATGTTAATAAGGCAATAAAGGTCGAAAAGTGTATTCTAAATGTCAGTGCGTGACGCGTGGCTCAAGTAGAATTTAACTTACTGACTAATAAATGTTTGAAACAAAGTTGACAGAAATGTCGAAATTATTAGAAAAAACATTATATTGGAATAAGAGTTTGTAAATGAGTGAACTTCGAATCAGGAAACATTACCTTGGTGCATGAAAATCAAATAAATTCTTGCTGTGAATTGGAACACAAACACACACACAAACACACACACACACACACACACAAATCCAAAGATTTCATTACATCGTACTTGCCCAGTCCGTACCTTACATCATAGAATAAATAGAATAAATTATAATTTAGTCTATGCTTATATGCTGTAAAGGAAAAAGTGCGCTTTTTATATATACGTTGCATGTATATATATGTTTAACCAAAAGACTGTCTGCAGTAGTTTTAATTATATATTCTTTTGTTTTCCAGAGCGTTGAGGGAAATGGATAATCATGATGATAACTCAGCATCAGGGAAGAAACGTGATCCGGAGGAGAAAGACCTGAAGGACGGAAACGATAAAGAAAACCAATATGGACGTCCAGGAACGTTACTTCTCGGAAGCCATGTTCGCCAGAGAACAGAGAGTGAAGCATCAGGAAGCAGTGATGATTCCTCAAATTCTCCTAAATCAGAGAAAGGAAAAAGGTGATGTTTAACAAACATATATATATATATATATACAGAGTGGACAAAAATTCATTGTCAGAACTCTAGAAACGGAAAGTTCTCATCAAAATAAGGATAAAAATGTGTCTGTAATTTGTCGAATTCTGCTTAGTTTTGGAACTACAAGCTGCCGAAAGCGTGGGAAAATGAAATTTAGAGCTTGATATTTCCAATACTATTAACAGCAAAACTGCGGCGACAAGGTATCTCTAAAGACTTCCAACCTGCTCTGTCCAAAAATGCATATTTCGAAATTGTGCGATGGCTGCGTAAGGGATTCCCCAAAGGAACTAAGGAATTCACAGAAATTCTCTGAAGTAAAGTTAGACCGAAATGTGCATGAATTTGACGACTTGCCAGCAGGTAACATTAATTCATTTGCGCCAAGTCGAGATCTCAAGCAAATTCTATTTCCCGATTATGTAAAAAAAAACAAAAAAACACACACACACACACACACACACAAACAAACGTGGTTGCATAACGAACAGGGGTCAGAGCTATTCTCCGAACTGTAATATATTCAACGAACTATTGATTTATTTGTTATCAATGAGAGAGAATGTCATTGCAAACCTGATGATTAATAATGTAAACAGTGCAGTATAGGGCAATCAACGACCACAGTGCTCAAGTGGTCACAGGTGTCAGATCATCAGTTACAGCTAGAGTTCCCCTTTTAGTCCCAGCTGGTAATAAACTTTGTGTAATTTGAAAGCACAAAACAAAACCTTAATGGTAGCAAAGATGGGATAAGGTTCTTGGTTACTAAAACGACCCATAAATACAAAGTCTCTAGTTTTCTTTCTTTTCTTTTTTAGAAATTGTGACAAGGGAATGTCACAGTCTTTATTAATACTTATGAATGAAAAAGGAAAGAAATAAGAGAAGTTTGAATTCAGTTGACATAGGGTGCACAATATTCCAAACGCATTTACGTCTGATCGTTCTTTTGTATTTGTACGTTTGGATTTTAGAATCTTAACATGTTGAGATCTGCCAGTCTGCCATCACACAAACACACCTAAAAGAAAGAAAGAGAGAGAGAGATTAAACGAGAATGGTGAAGCGTGGTTGCGTTTTAAGTTGAAAGTTCAGGTTCAGATATTGAGATTTGGAGTAAGACATTTTGAGGGAAGAATTGTTTGATCTTAAAATAACAGATTCTAAATAATTTGGACTTTTTGAAAGAAATTATAGTGCGTCGTTGCTTGAAAACAGGTATCCTAAGTTTTATTCTTTAGAACGTGGGAGAGGCTGTCATTATTGGGTCGTATAGCGGTGATTTACAGTGTAAACGAGCAGTTTTATGTTAAACGCATGGAAGTAGCCGGAATATGAAACTGAACTGAAACACGAAGCATTCACATGGTTGTCCTTTAAATTACATTGCTGAGAAAGTAGTTATGCCTAAGTCCGGAACAAGTCTGGGAGAGAGAATTTTCGTTGTCCATCAACTTTCCAAGGGAAGAAATGAGACAGGTAAGGTAAAGCCTTATTTCGATTGAATGCATTATGCGAATGCATAGTATCTAAAATAAGAAATAAAGGCTCCTGAAAGGATTAAAATTGAAATTTAACTTTCAATACCTGCGCACTAAGACATTTTTTATATTATTCCATATAAACTACCTTCATCTCAAAAATTAAAAACCGCGATTCAAGTCAGATAGGTAGGTCTACTGCCTTCCTGGAGTTAATAATAACGATGCCACGACAGGCTCCAGAGAAGATAACAAAAAGACGCTACGTGATGCGAGAAAATGTTGTGGCCTTCGCGTCGGCCAGTCGTGTTGTTTGGCTAAAAAACGATGGATAGGGCGGCAAAATTTAACTTTGTCCCCATAGGAAAATTTCTAGATTCGGCACTGTCTATGGGCACAAACAATTAGCTGTAACAATAATTATCCTTTAAAAATCACATTTATAATAATAACAATATTACCAGCTTATAGTTTAAGTCAATAGATATTGCCAATCAGTGAACGGTAAATTTTACGCAGAAATGATCAGCGCTTGAGGATAAGGGTCCGCCGTGTCCGCAGAGAGATCGCTGATACCTGGCTACTACATCACAATGCGCCCAGTCACATTGTCAGGGAGGCACTGACCAAACACAACATGGCAACGCTGCCGCAACCACCGTATAGTCCAGGGGTATAAAAGCTAAAGATAAAAAAACGGGCCGCACAGCGATAAGAAGCGTATAAACCCGAGTTAGAACTGAAAATTTGGTCCACATTGGATTAGACTGGAAGTGGACAAACAAGTTTAAATATTTGCTCTGCTGGCGTCTATCTTCCGACACTAAGTAGTCACTGCAGTATTATATAGAGCTAGATGGTCTGACTTAAGTCAGATTTTACACTTAAGTATTTTCTTTCAACCAATCCCAGATCTAGTTCTTTTTGTTCCCTAGGATCAAAAAGAATCTTACTTTCTGGACGATTAAGGCAGTCGAAGCGGCTTCGATCGGGTACCTGAATAGCCTTACGGTTGCCGACTTCCAGGGGGAGTATGAAGACTGGAGAAAGCGATGGTTGCGGTGTATTGATGCAGGAGGATCGTATTTTGAAGAATATTAACGCACTGTACATATTTCTTTAACAAATTTCTTGTTATGACCTCAGTCGCGATACTTATTGACAGTACCTGTAAATTAAAAATATATACAGTGCATTTCAACACTTGGCAGAAACGCTGAAGTATTAATCTTCAGATTTTAGCAGCGATGAAGGATATTGTCCCAACAATCGTTTATGAAACTCATTGCAACTTCAATTAACTTGTAATCTATTGTGCAGCTTCAGTACCCGCATGATAGAAAAGCAGTGAACGTATCGTTATTTTGCGAACCCTACGTCTATATTAGTCTCTTATCTATGTAGCTAGCAATCTACGGCTTTTATATCTTTATGAACTTTTCAAAGTAACTACAATACTAAGAAATTATTAAAAAGTAGTATATATTTTTAATCAGATTATACCTGTAGACTGATAGAGTCCGTATTATTAGTTTAAAGGGGAAACCTAAAATGTTTAGTAATAGACTTTACCTTGAAATTTAATTTAAAAACCGAGGGCAATTATGGCAAAATGCAATATGGCTATTAAATGAAGGAAAAGTAATGGGGAAATCAAATTTACAAATAGGAAATGAAGTAATCAACTTAATAACAGGTTTTGGGGAAAGCACTGAGGGAATAAAAGTATTGCCTTATTACTTGGGTGGTCCAAGAAGAATGAGAAAATATTTGTGGAATTATCAAGGCCTAGAGGTAAGATATGTGTGCTTAGATATATCAGGTGGATTGTCTATAGTACACAATCCGATTCTTTACCGTAAATGGTGCAGTTAGGCCTACGTACTTGCTCACTTTGCTATTATAGGTCTAGAGTTACATAGAATGAAAGGAATGAATTTAACGCGTTCAAGATCACGATTACGATGGTTCAAAGTAGCAAAATCTTCCCAATCCTGGGCTTGGAACAAGTACAATTTAATGCATACACGGTTCACAGTTCCGATTCACTGCTCCAAGTAGCGGTGATTTACTTGGAGCAGTGAATCTGAACTGCTGAAAATCACTAATCCTAAAAGAGAAGTTGTGAAGCAAATAATCACACTTTATTGGTTATTTAAATGGTGCACAAGTGGTTTAAACGCAACCTAATTTAACCCAATGTCAAACTAACGTTAAAGTAAATTATGTAAAAATGTAGTTGGTTTGATATTAAATCAGCAAAGACAATGATGTAAATGGTTGAAACTAATACTGATGAAGTACGATAACTGTAGTATTAATTAACTTACTATTTAGTGGATAACATAATAACTATTAATGAATGAATAACTAATATCAGTATTGGAAGATCAAATACTGTAGGTAAGTAGTAAAAATAACATTAAATCTAGTGAACTATTGTTGATAGCTGTCACTTATATTCATCCACTATTCGACTGTATGACATACGTTAAAAACTCTTAGGTAAGGATGAGAACTGCCATTTATAACGAACTGATCCTTTTCCACGACACCGAATTTTACCCTTGAAAGCCAATATGTTGAGAGGATATTTTTCCCCACATACTCGTCATTCAATATTCACTGTTGCTTAGATGAAAAGAATTACCACATTTTTGACAGGAAGTATTAGCATTACTGGCGAAGGAAAATAAAAGAAGCATATTTTCGTTCGTTTATAATATGAAAAAATCTTAGAAAAGGAATACTATATGAACATATATTTTTCCCTTTGGTTAAGTGTGGAATCTTTACTTCCTCCAGAATTTTATAATTAAATTTGGTAATATCATCACTTTAGCTGTTCATTTTCCTTAAACGGAGTAAATAGCAACATTCGAAGGTTATAAAATTAACTACAAAATGCACTACATAAGCAAGATTATTAAGCTATTTTGTGCAATGAATAAAATAACACAATTATCAACTAATGAACTAATTGCTAGATTTTAAACAAAACGAATTAAATTAACTGTTATTTATTTATTAAATATATTTTAATTTTATTTCATTGTTCCACGATTTATACGGTTTAACCATTGTTCTTTACATGTTCCACAGCAACAGCACTAATTGAACGAATCGTTTGATTGTCAATAAGAACAGGAGCTATGAAACTGAATAAAATGAATCAAATGAACTATGTACGCTCTAAATTATAATAGAGCCCTGGGGTTCAATATAGTATGTAGTATGTTTAACGCAGGCTAGACTATCAATTTAGGTGCTTATTCGGAGGTCCTGGTATAATGTTTACTAACGGCCTATATGTGTAAAGTAAATTAACCTACTCGACACTGCAGCAGTAGTGTCTCAATCGCAGTTGCAAAAAGGTGCATTGTGCAAACTATAATAAATTCCAGTGAGCAGGCCCGGATTTAGGGTTCAAGGCGTCTTGAGCACAGTAAATTTTGGAGCCTCCCATTATAAGTGAAATACTACGGTAATGGACCTCCACCCCGTATCTTGCAACCTGTCCTATGATCTGGTGATCTATGCGAGTTTTAACACGTCTCGCCCTTTCAACGGTACCTGAAACATTTTCCTAGTTCTAGCAGTTGCTTTGTTAAAAATTGTCCTCCTTCTCTCGCGGGACCCGCCACTGTGATCTTATCTATATAGGTTTGAACTCGCCTCGCCGATACCGTTCTAGCCCGTAGTAGTTACTGAGTTGACAATTGGCCATCCCTCGTATTTCCGGACCCGCTCCTGAGACCCGGATGAATGATACAGGTTTGAACTCGCCTTGTAGATACTTTCTAACGACACTTCAACCATCTTCTTAGCTCTAGTAGTTCCTGAGTTGTTAATTTTTTTAATGGCATCGATCAGTCCATTATCGCTTTTAGGTAGAGTTTGTCAAGGTTTGACCGATTCCACGATACGGAGAATTTCGATCAGCTCTTTTCTCACGCGGACTTACTTGACATACGTTGTGCTGTTTGTGGCGCTTTTGTGGCAAACACTGTTATGATCAACGCTATATTGACGCCCGCTCTGTTCTGGTTGGCGCTGTTTTGTTGTGCTCTGTTGTGGCAACGCTGTTCTGTCGTAATTGCGCTCCCCCCAAAAAAAATTTGGCCTCTGGGCCCAGTGGGCTCATTTATAAATCCATGACTGCCAGTATGGCTTTCGTAGTTAATAATATACGGTACTTTTTAAATTATTTCCCACAGTAAAAAAATCTTAAAAATTCCTATGGCCAGTAAAGGTGTATTTTAAAAATATTTTCTTAATCATATACGCTATATTTCTAAAATATACTCTTAAAATATTTTAAGATATTTTTTAAAGAATTGCTTTAGCTGTATTTTAAAAATAGGTTTTATATGTATTCCAGGAGTGCTTTCATTGTATGAATATTCCTACGTAATTCACACAACAGGCAAACACTTCAAAAAAAGTTATATTTTAAAAATCAATCCTATGTCCATTAAGAAAAATACTTTTGAATTATTTTCTAAAGTATTTTCTCATTCAAATAAGCGTTATTTACAAAATACACTTTTAAAACGTGTGGAATATTCTTAGAATGTTTTGGTGTATGAATATATTTGGAAAAGTAACGTATGATTTAGAAAACATTTTTGGAAACGTACCATACTTCACCATAAAGTTGTAGGATAAAGAATTAAATCGTTTGTTCATTACCAACTGAACAAATTTGGCTTAAATGAATTTTTGTTTAAGATACGGTATTTGTTTCTTATCTGTGGTTTCAAAGGTGGTAGTGAAATTGGCATTACTATTAAATCCCTAATGAATCTTTTATTCTGCTCGCAGACAACGAAGATTTGATAGTTCAGCTTCTCCAACTCGTGGTTTTGTCATTCCTGGTGTAGCAGCTTCGCCTCCAAAATTTGTGTCCTTGGAAGAAATTATGAAGGCTGCAAATGGTGTTTCTAATATGGTGCTAGCTCATGAAATAGCTGTTGATAAGGACTTCAAGTTAGAGAAGTTGGAACCTCCTGAAAACAGGTAATATTATACACTATAGTTGATAGCAAAACATTTATTAATTAACAATTAAAATTTTAACATACCTGTTTTTAGTTGCCGTGTTTCTAATCTTTACGATACTGTTATATATTTTGCTGTGGTTCATACCTATTTTCCAGGCCTTTCCTCTCACTTCATTTACTAGAATGAATTAAACTGCACGATTTGCTCAGTTTTATCCTCTGTTAAACACACTATTGTCAAGGGAAGTTGTCACTCAGAGAAAACATTTCCTCTTTTTATTAGTCAGATCGGCAAATCTTTCGGTGGATCAATAAACATTGAAGTTACAATCGTTTATCAATGTTTCTCGATCAATAATCCACATATAGACCTATCATTCTCCCCCCATACATATTAAATTACGCATTGCCAAATTTGTACTTTGCATTGGTAACGCCCCATCTGCATTTGTAACCCTCCACCCTATCTGTTTGGATATAATTAGGACGGAATGTAGATTAATTGACAAAAATTCAGCCTCATATTAGATAAATCTTCAGTGGTATTCCCTATTTTCATTTTCTTATTGTGTTCTACTTTTCGTAGCTTCCAAACATTCTTAATATATTAATATGCCACTTGGCGTAAATTCCATCAGTCAACCACAAGTCGACACGCGTAGTTTCAAGCTACTTGAAGTTTCGTGATCCGGTGTTGAAACTGGCGGATGCAATGAGCAATTGTTGATACAGTATGTGAATCTGTAGTTTTCTTGTATAATATAACAAATGTATGATATTCACTCACGTTTTAAAAATATTATCAGTAACATATACGGATAAACTTTACTTTATGGCCCGCGCCTTCCGCCACCTACTAAGCCATATCTACGTTGTATTCCTCTTATTACCTTCTCAATAATAATCAGACCCTTCCATAAACACATATCGACTGCCATCAATCAACAATGTGGTACGAGAACCCATGTGTAATTATTATTTCCATACATACTTGCTCGACTTGATCAAAACAAAACACGGCTGCTGCGGAGGAATACTAATAGCGGCAAATATGCACTCGATAAAATCAACATGTAAACAATATATATATATATATGTTATAAGGTTTGTTAATTTTGTATTAATATATTTCGGAACATGGGTTAGGTTGCGTGGGTTAGAAAAATCAGTTGTTTTTTTTTTCATTGTACGCTATCCACACGAAATTAACATATGCCATGTTCACTCCCCACAACGCAATAAGTTACGGTTCAAACTGTTATACACGACGTCATTTAATTACTTTCCAGCGTTCATTACATCACCCTGAATCCATCGCGGACGGAGACAAATAGTTCCATCTGATTATTGCTTTTTCTTACTCACCTCACACATTACTGACTCTAAGATTACCATAAATTACAGTTCACATACACTTGCTTTCACCTTGATAATATTTTTCTCCTGTAAATTGTACATTTTTGCAGGCCATAATCCACATATACTTTTGCCTTAAGTTCAAAAAACTATTTATCACCAGTTAGGTTA
>JAGDQP010065103.1:0-11468 GCA_022664845.1 Lepisma saccharinum | reverse complement strand
GTTCTAAATTTCAGTATGGGGCCGCTATTAACCGAATTCTTACATTATAAATATCGGTTCGTTAGATTTTAATAATCATATGCCAATTTCTCGTCTCCAGTTTTCCTAATCTATTCGAAATTCCCGGTTAGCCATGTTTGACAGCTACCGCATATTTTCCTTACTTGATCAAATTAGCGACATGTCTGCTCGACTATCTTTGCGTACCGTTTTCATGTTAATAGTAAATTTTAATTTATTCGACATGGTTCGATAATTTTGGTTTCAACTCCAGCCACTATTCTCCGATGAAAAAGTCATATTTTATAACAATATTTTGTATTTTCAAAATTTATTCAGAACGTCTTTTGTATAACGTAGTAATCATCTGTAATGACGTCACACAATTATTAAGGTTAAAGCGATTCTTTCATTACCATGCATTTTGGACTAGAACTTCTTTTGTGTAAGTAATACTGTGATAAAACTTTTCTAAATTATACAACAATATTTCGGGAATAATTTGTAAAAAAATCAATGAAATTTGTTAATTATTACAGAAATTATGGACATTTATGTGTGACTAAGTAACTTTCAGTTCTGCTTAATTCATGTATACCAGCGATTCAAATTTGTTTGTTTTTACAACTCAACTGTAATTCTGTTCAGATTCTGATCATAGCCGAAAGCGTGAAATATGTAAATTCAAAGCAATAAATTGAAATTCTGAAATTTTTATATTTCTTCGAAAACAATCTTGAGTTTATGTTCAGTGAACGTAGTGTAGAAACCTCTCAGTTAACCAGGTACGATCTAAGGCATTAGTTGATAATCCTCGTACAGTGTTTAGTAATAGTTATAATGTGCAGTGAGTTATTTAATGTTTAAGTTGATATCTATTGGAAATTAGCTATGAATCGTTACGTGAAGTTGACAGCAATTGATACTCATTATTTCTGTGTTTCGGTAAACTTATCGTTTTAAGTGATGTTATTTTAATTAGATTAGATCGGTTCATAAATCCGTAGACCAGTGGTAGGATTCTTTCGCCAGCTGAGAAGTGATGACTTGGGAAAGGAACTATATATCGAATTTCTGGTTATTTCTGCGTTGAAATATGAAGTGACTCCAGCATGTGATTTGTGTGAATATATATTATTTGCGTTTTGCGTTATGACACTACGTTTGGATTGAGTTGCGACCGTCATTCGTTGTGTTCGTTCGTCTTTATTTCAGGAATTGCGATTCCAGACTACAGGTGTGGGCCCTACTAAGGTAAAGGTAAGACATGGTCTTTTGCCACCCTGTAGACTTCGAAGTGAGTAAAGACGTAGTATGAGTCACATATGAGTCGTTATGCGTATCATCGTTTGAGATTATTTCCCAAGTAAAGATTTGCGTTTTTTCTTTCTTAATCTGTCGCTAATCTGAACCAGCTGGTACTTCGGAGTATGAACTGACGATCCAATTAAAAGATTGGAGGTGTCGCCTTACCGGTATTTCCTCCCTCGATCTAAATTATTTTTTTTACAGCGATCACAAGGATCTGGAATCCTCTTTCCCAGATATTCTTAAATCTGGAAGGCATTTCTGTGCCGCTCGTCTGGGGTGTAGAAAATGTTTGGAGCTAGAGGTTAGGTTAGATGCGTTGCGTGGGTACTCTAGGCTCCTGGCGACCCTATTTGTCTGTGTGATCCACTTTTGGGATCACTAGGTTGGGGACGTTTCAGTTTTTGTGCGACTCCAGCCAGGATTGCCAAAAAACCTGTGCGTTTGCAGCTGCGTTGATGGCTGCAAATCCACCGCTACGCTGTCACAGACTGTGGAGTTCCTCTTAGACGCCGCCGCCGCCGCTGGCCCCCTCTGATGACGTTGGCAATAACTGCTGAATGCTGAGGTGGTCTCCTTCCGCTGGTAGGTTAGGCTGATGCCCTACTTCCGGTTGCGGGATGATCGCTGCGTTGATGGCTGTAAATCTGCCGTTTCGCTGTCACCAACTGTGTCCTAGACGCCACAACCGCCGCTGGCTCCCTCTGATGACGATGACTGCTGATTGCTGGCTGCTGAACACTAGGTGTTGTCTCCTTCCGCTAGTGAGCTAGGATCATGGTTGATCAGGATTAGGGTTCAGGTAAGGTTACTCCTTCTGCTGGTGAGCTAGGATTAAGGGTTGATCAGGGTTAGGGATCAGGTGAGGTTACACCTTCCGCTGGTGGGCTAGGATTCAGCGTTAGGCTTCAGGTGAGGTATAGGGATCAGGATTGAGGGTTCATGGCCAACTAAGAAGTCGGAGTAAAAGACTGACAATCAATTCCTTACCCCCAGGGTGCGTCAGAGCCCCCTTAGATGGATCATGTAGCCCTAGGGCGTTAAAGCCAGGACCCTTGATAGGTCGCACCACGAAAAGGAAAGAGGATGGCGACTTCTGTAGGAGAGGCAATCTACCATTGGCAGGTTAGCTCAGGAGGCGATAAGAACGTTAACCAGATGCGCATCACTGCAGCTTACATCAGCTTGATAGGCTGATGGCCGAGGTTCGATCCTCACAATGTTATTAAGAGGATTTGTCTCAGCTCGATCCATAGTTACTCGTGAAAAGTAAAGGAATTAACTGGGAGAGAGTTACATGAATGCACACTGAAAGTTAATCTGAAGGTTATAGAAATCCGCAGATATAACTTTACTTTAGGTCGCGGATTTTCAATGCGTAAGAAGATACTCTGGACACCTTCGCATTCAACGCTAACAGAAAAGACAAAACTCTTCTCAGAGCTTCCGACAGCTTCTCCGGTTTCAACAAGTAGATGGACTAGTCAGCAGTGCAGACACTCCTCGTTCTAGAATGTTCCTTTACTCTAACCCAATTTGGGTTAATACACGGAATCTAGTGCCTTGAACTACTACCCTAGTCAGGTCTTGCTAAAGAGCAAAGATCTAGAACTCCCTAACCAGGAATCTTGACTCCAAAGCGTGAAATGCGTTCAAATTGAGTTACTTTAAAGGAACGTTCAAAATGCATTGATTCCGTTCATGAAAAGGCGGACTCAAAGTTTTAGAAAATTTTATTAATTGCAACCTACTTCCTCCTATAAGTGTACCGCAACTGAAAGTAAGACAATGGACACATTTTTACCGATGTTTTACACTAGGTTTACCTCACTCGTGGCATTAAACGCTCCAGTTGCATATCCTGCAGCTGCTATTTCCCCCAGCGTGAAAAGCACTTTATTTTCCTATTAACAAAAACTTTAAAGTGATGGCTACAAGCACAATATTGAATCGGAAGTTTCAGAAATCATAATTTTCAATATGGTGTCGTAAAAGACAAACCATGGAAATCATTTAACAATGGGGAAACATATATTATAGCAATTTTTTGTACATTAATTCTGATATATCGTTGAAAATCGCATTAATTTGTAAGTCATTGTTGTTGCCATGAGGATGACTTAAATAGCTAACCATTAGTGTACGATAACCAGCATAATAAATATTACTATAAATCTTGTTGATTTGTCTGGTACAGTGATCAAAGAATCCTTGGGAAAAACACAATCCACTTTATAACACTTTATTTGTTTATGTCCCTCCCGTGAAAGGACGTTATTTCTGCACTTTAACACGCTTCAACGATTAACAACTTCTTTGTCACCGAAGTTGGCCGCGTGTTAAGAACACCAGTTTTATATTTTATCACCAGAGGGATATACCATCGCTTGAATAAACATTGGTTTGCCTTTATGGACCGACATTGATTAATATAGTTATCGGTTACTGACATGGATCGATATGGTTAAATGACGAATGCACTATTTTTTAATATTAATTTATTCATTATGAACAAAATGTTTTGTTGAAGTGCTTTGCACAATACTTACTATAGTTTTAGAAAATAGATAAATTAGTGATACCGATAATCGATGTCAAAACCACATCGATCGACGTGGGCTCAAGTGGGGCCGTTCTCCCGCCCACATTAACGATGTTGTACGATATGGGTCCCATGAGCGGCCAACGTGCATGTGCTTCTGGGGATATGCATTATTTTAAATTTTCGTGAGCCCCCCCCCACGACTTGATTTTGCAGCCCCGAAAGAAATTTCCTGAAAGAAACACTAGTTATGACGACTTTAATGTTAGCATTGTTTGCTAACCAAGTACATTCGCACACATTTGAAAGTTCATTTAACAAGAGTACTTGCTCCTGAGTTTCTCACCTGTTTTGTAGTACGCAATTTGTATTTTCGGAATAACTTACAATCATATTACTTGCGTGTAATATCTCATATTTTTGGATACGTGAATGTCCTTTCACCGAAAATATATCGCTTGAATAGAAAACAAAACATCCATTTTACAACATTCAACAGACCAATAAAGAAACTTCAAGTGCTCAAACCTAAAGAATTATGGCCAAAACTATTAATTGATCAAGTACTGAACTTGCTCAACTATTTCATCAATTTCACCTGTTACACCGACAATAAAATATACGCTAGTAACCGTACATTTTAACCATCTAGCGCCATTTATCCATGCTTGATAACTTATGCAGAACAGGAACCTATTTTTTCCACAGGAAATCTTGTACATAAAATATCTATTAATGTTTGTTAAAATATGTTCTTTCTATAATCTTCGTCATCTAATACATATGATGAAAGTACACAATAACTACCCGTTTAGACTCATCAATGTCTGACCATGTTATGCCATCTCTGTATTTATGACTTCAAAATATCTAATAGCCGTTGGATAATTTCCACTGTAATGAATAACGAGTTCTAACACATCAAGTACTAAGACATTTGATGATCCTGACTATTTTAAGGTGTTAAACGTACTACTGTCCAGAGTTACTGATAAGTAAGTTAGTAGGAAGTTCTACCGTAGAAATTACTAAGGAAATAAGGTTTCGGGAAGTATCTATAGGTACCTAGGAATTCTCCATTTCAATTAAGTAGTAAAACACACTCTCTCTCACACAGACAAATACACTAATATAGAGCTCCTGCGTAGCCTAGTCGGTAGCGCGCTCGACTTCAGTGCGAGCGGTCCCGGGTTCGATTCCCGGTGGGGGCCAAAAAATTTCGGTGTTGACCCAGCATCCTGAGGACAATTGGAAAGCTGCTGTGAATAAAAGATAGTGTCGATCACTGTGAGAGCTTCGGCTCTCCTCTCCTAACCCGTCTGGTCAGCGTGGGAGCAGTAAACCAACTCCTCCCTTCGGGGAGAGGCCTCATCCACTAGTGGATTGAATATGACTGTGATTTATTTTATTATATATATATAGACCTTTGTGTGTCCTTAATATTGCCCCTACTGGGAAAATTAATGCTCCCCCCCCTGTGATAGAAGTTAAATTATTCTGTCCAAAAAGTGTCTGCATACAATCCTAAAGTTACTACTAGCATTTCTTTATGGTGTAATTGTACCATTGTTGAAGTACAAAACGAACTTTGGTCCGTGAAAGTTAATTTCTGTTTGTCTACATTTAAATTTGAATAATTGATGTAAAACGAAAATGAGGGGAAAACCAACTTGCATTCATGCCAATTCTATCTGAATGGAAACAACTTGAACAATTGATTTTTTGGAAAATGGGCTGGCAACACTGAAACACTGCACCACTCAAGATAGTTCCAGGGGCTCTGAGCTAGCGTAGCTAAAACCTGTCAAAGGACGCCTCAAGCATCTCTCTACACCTTGTAGTTCCTGAAATTTAATATCTGGACACGGTCGGTCGGACAGACGGACACCATGGACGGGAATAGTAGGTTCCTCTTCTTATATCTTCGCTATCAAGAGACTTAAAACATAGTGAGCTTGTTGTTTTATGCAAGAAACAGGGCTGTTGAGAACACAAAACGAAGTATCGAGCCACCGTAGCTAAGTCATAAATCATAGGCGTAGCATTCGGGAGGTCGTGGGTTTGATCTCAGCAGCCGACCATATTGACTCAGGGTTTTCTCAGTAACAGCAGGCAAATGTCGGCATGGCACTTTCAACATAGCCCCTGGCAGACACCTTCCCGAATCATTTCCCCTTTCCTATCCTGGCCTGAGCCTTAGATGCCTAAAGGCCATAAACACAATTCAATTCAACAATACGAAGTAACGACTCTTTGGCATAATGCTCTGTGTGTTCGGATTCTGCGCTCAGGGTTACGGGTGTGTATCGTCATGTCGTCTCTAACCCTTTTCAGTCCTAGTTGTAAAGACACATTTGATAAACTCATGGAGACTAAATCCTACAAATGGATATTTGAAAGAATGAGAATCCACAGTGGTTAGACCAGCAATCACGTACGGAGCAGAAACAAGATCAATAAAGAAAGCACAAAAAGAAAATATTAGATGTCACCGAAATGAGAATGCTACGCTGGATGTGTGTGCTAACAAGAAGAGACAGAGAGAGAAATGTGAGAGTAAGAGGAACAACCAAGGTTCTAGAGATATCTAAGAATATACAAGAAAGACGACTGTCGTGGTGCGGACATGTAGTCAGGAAGAAGTGTTGGCAATGAAAGTGGAGGGCAAGAGAGGTAGAGGGAGGCCAAGGAAGAAATGGATGGATGGGGTTAAGAATGATCTCGGGGAGAAAGGTATGTCCAAGGAGAGAAGTTCTGTGGAGAAGACTCATCAGAAACGTCGACCCCACATAGGTGAGAAAAGACGGAGAGAAAGAATAAGAAGAATCTTGAGGAAATCGTATTACATCAGCTTTACGTTCAAATCATGACTCCCTCTCTCTGAAATATTTCCCCTCAGCTCTTCTAGATGATTTTATTATATGTATCGACAGTAACATCATAAGTCAACGCGAGACTGTGAGCGAGGAATGAACGTTTTACTGTCCTCTCAGTTCAATATCCAATTTATCTTTTCAAACGCAAATATAACAACAATTAAACAATAATAATAGTGCCCAAATATTATATCCTCATTATAATTACCATAAAATTTCACTTCATTATCGAAAACAATAACTTAGTATAATCTGCATGAATATTCAAGAGGATTTTCTTTCAATGGATTTTTACTAATTCAAGAGCGCCTTATCAGTATTGGCGTGTATGTATAATCAAAGGTGAAAGTCCACACAAAAACAACACACCATCTACACTTTCTACACGTAATTTCTAAACAATAATGTAAACAATTATTTTAAGGAAGATAATAAAACAATAAGGACAACCAATCGTATGGTTAAGAAGAAAAAAAAAATCAAGGAAGTTCACATTACAAAATAATTATATAGTTATTTTCTGATAAGTTTATTTACATCTCAGGAGGATGAGTGGTTTAGTTTGGTGTCTTGTAATCAAGGAATTCTATGTTCAATTCCCGGTAGGAATTTATTGAATGCAGTGCTTGGGAATCCACTGTTAACTGATCATCATCGTTATCTGTTTGAAGGGAATTCTAAAACCACCATCGGTGTACCTTGCTCGTAAACCTTGCGGTCATAAACTTGCCCCACGGGCAGAACATTGATTGAATTTGAATTTAATTTTTAAGACATTTTAGGCAACTTTGGCTCAGGCCACAGAACAATAATCATTACTAACATTCTCATCAGATTATTTAGAATAAATTAAGAATTTTCAAACTTTTACAATGCTTTCAGGTTACAAGCTACTAATATGAGGGATGACGTTCTTCAGCGAGCACTTGCATGGAAAGAAATGGTGAACGTAAAGTCAGGATATTGATTGGTAGTACCATCCGAAAATTCACCTGGTAGGACTGAGGAAAACCCACGCAATCCTTAGTTAGAATGGCCGGCGTGAGCGAGACTCGAACTCTCGTCGCCTTTCAAGTGCTTAACCGACGTGAGCAATTGTAACTGCAATGAATATCGGGTTTAATAATATTTTAACTCTTTTTAGTCAGTAATGCCTTGTTTACATTATAAACATCTTGCTATGGTTAACAATAACCAGGATCATTTTAGTAATGTACCAGTAAACGGTAGTTAGCATTAACGCGGGTTTCAAATTTAACCAAAGTCAACTTACGACGGTTATCTTTTTACGTTAGTTATCTAAACACAAGATGGCCGTTAAGCGCAGCTCACTTCGTGAGTTTCTTTCTTTCTTTATCGAAATATATAGCATCCTAGTAGTGCGTATCACTTTTAAAGTATAAAAGGATAATGGCAGAATTAATCTACAAAATATTACACTAGAATCAATTCATTTGTGTTCATTATTTTATAATTTAAACCTCTCCCGTATAACAAACAGATTCTTTACTCTACGGAAATCTCTACCTGTTTCTTTACAGACAATAGTAGTACAAGCACAATAAACAACTTAAGTTCGGTAGTCTGAACATAAGTTATTTTAACCATGATTTTTACAAAAGTTATCATAATACCAAGAAAAAAGTACATTTGAAGAAATGTAAAAGCATCCAAAGTTGAAGCAGTAGAGCCGTCCTAAGTGAGCAAGGCATAGTCATAAATGACGTCATATCTAGACAAAAAATGACGTAAGCGATGTTACCTTCGTAAATCACAGTCGAAATAGTGCCCAATATACCTAGTTAAGCTATGTTTATGATTTGCGAATACAGTTTAGAGGAGATATCTGTGCTTTCCCTCTTAAAACATTTAATTGCTTGAAAATGAAATTCTTGTTACGCTCTCAAACTTGCTATGCTGCGGTCCTTCCATCAGAAACATTACTTGAATGGATGTATCAGGACTGCGATTTGATAAGCCGACACCGCTTACGTCATTAGGTGTCGAGATTGACGTCATTTGTGACGAAGCTGTCGTCACTTTGGGCGCCATTAACCACGAAACTGCAGATCCTTTAACATTTCTTCAAGGAAAGTTTTGTCTTGGTTTGATGAGAATTTTTCGTTCCTAGAATATTGAGCACCAATGTTTGTCCACCACATAAATTACACGAACCAAAGTTATCCTACTTCAGTTATGCTCTCTGGAATGTTACCACAGACTCAGAACTGAAACGGATCAACGGGTAAAGTTGTGGACCGTGTCACCGGGTCTAGCCTTAAGACCCGGCCTGACTCGATTTAGACCCAGTAAGTCGGAGAACAAAATAGAGTTTGTTATTTTCTTGCGTTCAGACAGTATATCTTTCAGGTGCGACCAGGACCGAAGATGTTACCCCAAGAGCACGAAAAATACGACGTCAAAATTCTGTTAATTATATTTCCCAGACCGGGCCAATTGGGTCACTGGGTCAATGGTGTGATTTGGGTAAAGTTTCTGATATGGTAACCGGGTGATATGTTTGGGTCAGGTCGGGTCACCAAAAGTGACCCGGTTTCAACTCTACACAGAATAGAGACGCTTCAGCATAAACTGGAGAAAGTCGTCGGCGTACAGAGGGTCTATAACTCGAAGGTTCCTTGGAAAGGTGAACAGATGGTGGTTTGTAATTACCTTCCATTGGAGGAGAACAACACCCGGAACCTACATTTTAAAGTAGGTTCTGAAGCACTTGTGTCCCTGCCGAGTATCGAATACGGTATCCATTATTGCAAATGAACGAGCGTTACAACTCAGTCAAACATCATGGAAACTCCCAGAAAATTATACAAGTAAATAATGAATATTCAATTAAAAAAATATATGGGTTATGCCAGGGGTGTCAAACTCAAACTGGTGTGTGAGCCATATAAACTAACCAAGAGAGCAAAGGGGATCGGCAATATAGTCATTAGGCCTTTCATTTATACATTTAACTGTGTTTAAATCAAAGGACCCCGCACAATTCTCTTGGGAAGTGGTCCTCGGTGAAATTGGCTGAAACTCAAGAATGCTATGACCCTAGACCCCGTGATCAAAAGTTCTCATGGACGGGTAGCACTAAAATGGCTAGTTTTCTAGTTACAGCTATTTCAATTTGGTATATTAGCAATTTTTCTATATTAGAGCTTCGCACAACGAAATCCTAAAGTATTCTGCAACCAGTCAAAACACAACATCGTTGCAAACCATCGTGAACTAAATAAAAGAGTGTAAAAATTGAAATAGCTGTAACTAGAAAACTAGTCATCTTAGGACTACGCGTCCGTGAGAACTTTTGATCAGGAGGTCTAGGGCCATACCATTCTCGAGTTTCAGCCAATTTCACCGAGGGCCACTTCCCATAAGAATTGTGCGGGGTCCTTGATGATTTTCGTACTCTTATCAGGGCATATTTAAATGGTGGACAAACAGTAAGATAATAAGAAACTTATTTCGTATCAGTGCCCTATTATTTCAAACTCAAGTAATTGAATGTGGCACAGGTGAGACAACTTAAAAAAACAAGCGTTCACTATGAGTTAGGATTTCAAGAAAGTTAACATTGCCATAGAGTGTAAAAACAATTAGCTTGAGCTTGAAGTCTGATATCGTTTCTCGCGTATCAAATGTTCAAAATCTGGTGAAATGGTTTGGCTTGAAACAAGTCTACGCTGTAAGTGTTCATTGGTAAGCGAACTTCTTAGTTTGGTTTTATTTATCTTCAAGGTGCAGAAAAACTGCTCTCAAAGATATGTGCTGCCAAATATTGAAAGTATTTTAGCAGTACTCCCTTTTTATTACATTATAATTCTCATTTCAGTATTTGGAATAAAATTCTTACAAGAATGCATTCAGAATGTCTCTTGGAAATCACACGTATCACATTCGAAATCAATAACTTCAAGCTGCATTTCTTCCTTGAAATTTTCAACACCAACTGAAAAGGAAGCAGAGAACAAAGAAAACGAAAGTGTCAGTTGTTGGAAATGCCCAAGGGTCAGTTCTACAATCGACCGCTCCACTTCTAGTGAGCGCTAAGTTGAGGTCAACTCTCATTTTGCGTACTCTCATTGGCCAAAACCAGACTTGGGCTCAACTTAGCACTGACTAGAAGTTGAGCGGTCGATTGTAGAACTGACCCTAAATCTCACGTGGAACTTTCTTCCGGATTCGTCATGTTAACGTCACATAATAGCTGATACGGGCCATCCTTATGATGCTTTTTAATAGCAGTTTAAGAGCGAACGAAGTTCTTATTAGAGATCTGACTTTCCCCACAGTCAAAGCAAAGTTTGAAAGGCTCGAACATGATCATGTAACTGCATATACCAGGTGGTAACTGAATAATAATTTGGTTCTTCGTCTGAAGTAGCAAATTTAGGTGATGTGTGATGTAAAAAAAAAGAAAGGTAAACTGATGACGATTATTAGCACAAGCACGAATAGCATTGACAGAGATTATTACTAATTGCATGTCGCAGTCCAATTTTTAATGGCCTTAAACATATCCCTTCTTGTTGTATGAGACAATGTGGAGGTGAAAAGTTTCAGTTGACACCCACAATACTTAAGGTTTAATGTAAAGGGACGATCTCCAACAAAAGATGGCAGCACTACCTGCGTATATGTTTAATGATTTTTCTTTATCGTCACATGAAATTTCAATGCTGCTCCTACAAATTCAAGCCTAGAAAGTTCTAACTTTCAGGGAAGAAAGTTCA
>JAGDQP010065101.1:0-11468 GCA_022664845.1 Lepisma saccharinum | reverse complement strand
AGATAGAGCTCTTTAAGAAAGGGCGAACATTACGAACTTAAAACAAACAGGATAACACTTGCCTTCCCTCATACTGAACACAGAGTCTTTCGAAGCACAGAAGCTGGTCAGTTTATTTTGTACTTTGACTATCCATAAATCTGTACCTCGGAGGTAGACTACACTATGACATTTTCGTGCCAGACTCTACCTTAGTACATAGTTTCTTGCATTTGAGCATGCTCTTGTTGGAGGTATACACAACTATGTCATTCTTTATTTTGTAGAAGAATTGCGCAATTGATAACACTACAATGTATGAACTGAGCTCGAGTTTTGAGAAAAGTAACATAGGGTCAATTCTGCAATCGACCGCTAAAGTTCTAGTCAGCGCTACGTTGAGGCCAAGTCAGATTTTGACCAATGAGAATACGCAAAATGAGAGTTGGCCTCAACGCAGCGCTGACAAGAAGTTTAGCGGTCGATTGTAGAACTGACCCATAGTGTAGTTTACCTCTGGGTTACAAAAATATTACCTGCATAAACAGTGTTGATTATAACCTTATTGACATTATTTCTCGTTTTAGACCAATATGTGTTTGGTATCACCTTTGTAAACTCATTTTCGAGGACGATTGTCGAGACTTCTTCTAATATTTAGTTATTTTTTTATTTTAAAAGTTGTGTTACGGAAGATGCAAACTTTTAAATTCATTGTAGACTCCAAGGCTGAAATTGTACAATTATGGGAATAACTGAAGGAAATAAACACTTCGAAAAAACAAAACAACTGTAACACAGGAAAGTTAGAAGACAGTTTTTGTTTTTCCTTTGTCTACCGTTACATCTGTTTTGTGTCATCTTGAGTTTTGTATCTGTAATGAATTATTTTAAGTGTATAAGCAATCGCAAGTCTATAGGTCAAGCGTCAGATTATTAGTAGACTTGTCTGCCTGGTCTATAGATGCCTAAAGGTCATACATGAATTGAAAGTAATAGACTTGTATTGTTCTGAAATTCAACATCATTTGTTCGTTTTATCTGCCACAGAAAACACATTTTGTTGACAGTTTAACGAATTTTAAGGAACTTTCATAGAGAGAGCGGCCTTCCTCATTACGCAAGTAATTTTCGTGTATGTTATACCGGTTTGGACAGTATAAAAGTGTAAAATGTAGTCATATTATCATTATAACTTGTGTAAAGGTATCTTTGAAATGTTCACAGTGGAATAAAGGGTATGGATTTTCCCAATCTTATTCTGATCACTGAAAGCCGAAATTTTTGCTTTAGAAACGACTGAAAGAAAGGTAAATGATCAATTCCCTTGATAATTTTTTTTTTTTAAAATTGATACTTAAAGATAATGTTGCACATGTTACAGGGTTACGGAACGTCAGAAAACTGGGTTTTAGGTTTTAATGGAAAAGGAAATAGCCAAAGAATCAAGAATGCATAATCATTTTTTTTTTTTTTAATAATTTCTACTTAATGAGAGTTACTTTTAGCTCAACCAAGAAGAGAAAATGCGCATTGGACTTCAGTTTGTTCATATGTAAAGAGATGAAGAAAAATGCGTAACATTTAGATCGTTACTACATTTGTTCATTTGTAGCCAAGTAAAGAACATTTTCATTTACTAGGAAAGAAGGTAAAAACAATTACATATCGATAGATCGTAATTACCGATTTTGTTGTATATTCTCTCTCCGTGGTAGAGCTGTAAACTGCCCTCACTATTGAAGTATTATTTATGCAAATTTATCACGCATTTTTTTTCTTTAAGCAATAACTTCGAAGGAATACAAAAGAGCCTACTTGAACACGTCATCACATTGTACTTGATCCTATTAAGCTTCGACAGGTAATAATTGGATGCTGGTGCAACAAGCTGAAATAACCTCCGCTATTGCCGTTATAGTTTGGTCCGTCCGTTCAGTTGATTCCCCCAGAATTCGTTCCGTTCTTCCTCCTCCCTTCTTGGAACAATGTGATATGTGATAGTCAATCCTGCGGACCACACTTCGTGCCCCAGTTCCCCAACAACTTTTCAGGGTCGAGTGTGCTACAGATCGTGTTGGGGTATGTCCGGCAGGCGACGTGGACAAAGGAAATAAAACCAGAGATAATGGGAGGAATAGTGCTTGTATTTGGTGTCTATCTTGCTGTGTCTTTGCCTACGACGCTTTCCCGTCTTATCGAAGAAGATAATAGTATCTGCGACATTTTATAAATAACAATAGAAAACATAATTATTACGTAACGAAACATCTTCAATTACAATAGTATACAAATTTAAATTAATTTCTCCTAAACTTCCATGCGTATGGTCCGTGTAAAATATGTTCTATAACTTTGAACTCAATACGTTTCGTGCTGCCATCTGTTGAGCTTTATTTCAGCAATTTATATTAATTGCATATAAGTTGCCTCCCTGTAGGTCGATCCTTCCTACATCACTTTACGTCATCTTAAAAATGGTTCGTGTAATTTATTTACATGTAGCTAGGCAATGCGTATCCATAAAACTCATAATAATTATCCAAATATTCTCATTTTTGTCCTCTTACTATTAATCATTGATAATGAATAATTAACACGAATTAATCGTCATCATGAACCAATAACACAGTGTTACAAGTTATTTCCGCTTGATGAAAAAATTTCTTTTGCAAGTTAAAGAGAATGGATAGACCTATTTGTGTATTATTTTCAGCTACTTAAGGAGAACGTGATTTTGCCAAAATTACAGAAAACTACTTAAATCTGTTAGTTATTTGCGAGTACTAAGGATAGCAAACTCACTTTTTTTTCCCGTATTTTAACGTTGGGCGGCATCGTTGTATTGTGTGTGTATTATACCAAGTACTATTGTGGATGCTATGTTACGTAATTCAATGTTTACCGTTTCGCATCCATAAAGGAAACATTATATTAAAGAATGAAAAATATGTGACTAGACCGGGGATCGAACTCGGGACCATTAAGACGGTAACCCAAAGGTCCCGGGTTCGATCCCCAGTCCAGTCACATACTTTTCACCCTTTAATATTAATTGTATCTGTACCTACAGAGGCTTGATGTACAGGAAAAAAAAAAAAAAAGAGGAAAGTCAAACCTTCTACGTCCTTCCGTAGCAGGACGCTTGTTAGCCCCATAAGACCTATTCTCTTATCACGTGTTGGAAGCTCAATAAGAGGAAATAAAATATTTTGACAATTGCTTTTACTACGTGTCCAGGTAGCCCCTTTTGTATTATATCGAAATTCAATTAGTGGCATGTAGTATTTGCGAAATTTAATTAATAACTTCTTTGTTAACACTGAAAGTTATCATGATATCTGAGAAATGAAATGTACGTATATGTTGGCTTAGTATATTTTGATCTTATCATAAATATTCGTTTGACAGATATGTGTGTTGTCCCCGTACTTGATTTTGTTCTTTTGCAGTGTTCGCATTATAATCAACAACTGACTGTAATACCGAATTATCTTGTGAGGGAACATCCATGAATTTCCTTCACTTCTGTTTGTATGTAACCTTACTGTGATAAATATAAAATGTATATTTGCTATCGCTGATAACATCTAATCATATTTCAAGAGAAAATGTGTATTCATGACAACAATCCCTGTATCTTACGTATTTTGTATCCTATATTGAAAGTTAGCAAAATTCTTCACAATAATTATTTTTCGACTCATGTTTGTACACCTTCTAAAAGAACTTGTACCAGCAGTTAACTCTACTATTTTATACTTTGTTTTCTGAAAAATATCACTGCTCTGGAAAATTATACATGCCTTATAAATGTACAAGTATTTTTTTTCTGTTGATTCCGATTTTCGTACGAAGATTGTAAAAAAAATCATCACACTATTAAAATATGAATGATTTTTCAATCTTTTACTTTCGAAATGCGTTTGTGTGGAAGACTGATTATTGTTTGGAGACTGTATAATAAGGACATATATCGTAAAATAATTAAGATCTAACATTTTAAGAAAACAGGAAGATGATATTATAAGTCAAGTTATTCGTTGTTTCTTTTCTGTTCTGTTTCTTACATATCACATAACAGGTTCTATTTCCAGAGTTGTACATGAAATCCAGCTATTATGTCTGAAATACAGAAAAAAAATAAAATAAATAAAAAGTAAAAGCATAAAATAAGTAATGTTTTCAGGAAAAGTGTTAAACATATGCCAACATGTAGTATTATTATATTTAAAGCTCAAAAGATGCGTAAAAGTATGTATCACTATACTGTGACGTTTGTAGTTAATGATGCTTTAATGTCTGAAAGACTCGTATGATACGAAAACTTTGTAATATATTATATATATATATATATAAATTTGAAAAAGAAAAAAGTCACATGCTTAAAAACATTTAAGGAAATAAAGAACACTTTATCAAGCAATGATGAGTAAGGTTATTGCATTTCATTGTTCCAAATATAATGTAAGATATGAGTGTGTACGGAAAGTACTAATATCAAACTTAGCCAAAGCCGCTACCGGGCTTTGGATATTAAAACAGACACATTCGTTCAGTTGCCACGTTTAATTAATATACAGGGTGATTTCGTTCGCTAAAGATCCCAAACTTTTTCAAGTTTACTACGAGAATTTATGTACATTTCATATAAGATAGGACATTTTTACAGTTGTTTAAAATGGCTTCGTTCCGTATTCTCGCACTTTTCTTTACACAATCATGCAAAGTTTCGAAAATGTTAGTAACAGTGGTGGTATTTGCTGTAGGCTTTTTTTCTTTTGTGTTGTGAAATACCATTTGGCTCCCTTTAAATGGCTGAACCACCCTCTTAACATTTGCGTAAGGGAACATTCGCTAATCAATTAAGTGCTTGTTGACGGTACAACAATCAACATATTATTCTTTCGCTTTAACTCCCGGCGTGACTCCTCCTACTAGTGACGTGCTCTTGAAAGCACATAACCACGTTGTTGCCAAATTGGTCGCACAGACACAACCCCTTCCGCAGTGCACAAAACTATACCCCCTATATATCTCCCGCCTTTCTTTATTCTATAACCAGCTACAATCCATATTTAAAAAAAAAAAAAAAAAAAAAAACGTTTTGCTATGTTAAACAGCTGAGAAACTACTGCAGATGCAAGCTTTATTGACTCGCCTTGGCAACAGCAGGGATATTTTTTATTGCGTTACGGTGCCAGCAGTCAGTAAAAGAGATGTTGCCAACTCCTATTTGTGTTGCTAGTCTGTGATTGGACATCAGTTGGTATAGCATGCGAACAGCGGATGAGCGAGCAGATCAAGGTCACGGAGAAGTGTAAAAGTAGACCTAAAACTCCTCTTCGGATCTCTCTCGACTATTGGAAGGAAGTACCAATGTAAGCCTTTCGTAGAAGTTAAGTGACATAAGCAAAAGACACGTGTATAGATGGTTATAACACTTGGCAATTGTAATATGATTGAATATACCGTTGGCACCAAAGGATAAGTATACATATCACGTGGTAACACACATCAAGCGTTAGAAGGCCCAAAATAGTAACTACTTTTTAAGGTTTTGGCCACGTTTTTCGGATTTCGGACCACTGTGCGCCCCTAAGATATGCGGGACCCCAGACAAATATCTTCCACGGGAGCTCTACAAGTCGATTAAAAAAAAAACTTCCTCTAGAATTATGTTGTAACGGGATGTGTGTTTATTGAAGATGATTTAGAAAAGATCCCTCCTAGGAAATTAGTCGTTTCTCAGCACCTATTTACGTCCTTTTGTGTAAAATTTACCATTCCTGTACATTTACCTTTACTTAAATACAATTAATTAATTTAAAATTTTGAAATGAAGACTGTATGATGTCCTTACTTCTCAATTCATCTAACGCACCTTAGATGTTCGTTAGATCATTCTTGCGATTGTTTGAGTAAATTATTTATTTTTTCATTTTAGTTTCTTCAATTAGTAACATTATTTTCTGTCTATATTACGGTGGATTATTCCTAGCGCGTTATTTTTTTTTTTGTCTGTATTACGGTGGATTATTCCTAGAGCATTTTTTTCTGTGTATATTACAGTGAATTATTCCTAGCGTATTTTTTTGTCTATATTACGGTGAATTATTCCTAGCGCAGGGGGCCCACCTGCCCTGTCCTAAGGGCGGTACTGGGAAGAAGCATTCAGCTGAAACCCATGATAGTCAATAGTACAAGTTACCCATCAATTACATGTGTAACACCAATACGAATGGTATAATGAAGGATTTTAAACTAGGATATGCCACAAATTAGGTATTGAAAGAACTGTAAAACAAAAGGCATGACAAAAATACACATACGAGCAATTTAAATTAAAGTTTTTTTTTAGACACTTTATGGAAACATTAAAACAATTAGTCATCTACATAAAACATATCACAATGAGTATTTTTTATTAAATGCTAAATCACTTTCCAATTTACATATTCGGCGACGTCCGCGTTTGCCCGCTTAGATGGTTACAATCATTTAATACGTACGCATTTAATATATTACCCATTTTTTTTTAACCTTCGTTTTGCTTCTTACTTCCCTTAACAGTTGATCGAATAATCACTTAACCCTTGGCGGTCACCAAGATGGGACTCAAAAAAAATTTTTTTACGCTTGATCAAAGGATGGCCAGGTGCAATATGTCAAAAGATAATATGTTGATGTTCCGGATGGATCATGGCCGAAGTCTTTTCTGTGTCGATTTATAAAAATAAACTAGAAGACATGGTTCCATACTACGAAACTAAAGTCAAAAGTAGTGAAAACACCCCTGTCTTAGTCACCCAAGATAGTCAAGTTTGTCCCATCAGCAGTAACACAACAGTTCGTCCCATCGTAGCTATCACAATAATTGTGATAGCTACGATTATTTTGGGAGATTGAGGAGGTAATTATATTAGATTACCTTCCAGAAGATTAATCATGTTACCAAAGCATATGCAAATCTACTGAGACAGCTAATTAATTAGATAGGCTAAGCATCGTGGGAAATTGACAACTGCTGCAAGGCTGCTGTTAATGAAAGTGACTTTGGGCTGATTCCAAACCTCTGATCTTTTTCCAGATCTTAAAAATGGATTGATGCAGAGAAACAGCTGTGCAAGATTGATGTAGAGAAATAAATTAAGAGTAGATCACAGCTGGCGCTCATTTCATGATCAGACTTAAAACATTTGACTTCTTTCCCCCTAGTGGTTCATGAGATATATTTTCTGGATACGGGTTGGCAACACTGACAACGGGGTGCTTGGGGACAGGACACCTACAGTATGTTTCTGTTGTGTCGAATAATATTTGTATAAAGTTTGGTGTTGCTACGTCTAACGTAAGGAAACAATTCTTAATTTTATGGAGAATAGGTTGGCAATTGGGACTTTCGGGACGTGGATACCCACAGTTTTTCGTATTGTGTCTAAGAAATGTTTATGACATCTGGTACGAACTTCTCGCATGGATTTTGTCAAAGTAAATAAAGACTGTAATGCCTCTTTTTCTGAGATACTGCCGCAACTGCGGTCTTCACAAAAATCACAGTTTGGCATATGTCGTGTTGTGTACAATATCAGAATCACGTCACCAAATGTTATGAAACATTTTTTTTTATGTCTGCTGAAAATGATATATATGTTTTAAAGAGAAAAGAAATTGTATTGAAACAAGTTGATCCAGCGCTGAACAATCTATATCGCATGAAATATGTGCTTGTTTAATCTGATACAAACCACATTCGTGAAAGAAAAAAGTCCTGTTTTTCGCAAGCGGTTCGTGCTACTATTCGTAAGAATTCCTTTACATAATCAAAACTGATAAAAGTTAATTAATAAAAAAAAAAGTAAATGCAAACAAAAGATGTATGTTTCCTCTTTCACGTGCAATCAAGACCTCAAGACAAGTCGAACAACCTACGTAAGCATATTTCTGCGTCACTGGTTTACAGACTATGCTTCATGAATTTGTAAATGTTTTCCACGATTTATGTTTAAAACTCATGACAGGTCGCAGAGATCACTTGGTTTCTACAATCCTTTTCTCTTGTGTTCATTCCCCTATACTTTTGCATAACTAGCCTTTGCCCACCTCTCGTGCTGGATGGATTAGTTTACGGACTATAGATCGTTATAGATTCTTCTAGCAAGGTATGCAGGCACGAGTCCTGCGTTCTGCCATTCTGTTTGAAGTATTCCTGACATTTCACTAGATTAATTCCGTGATTGTAGCTTGAATAACGACCTGGTTGTATGACCATAGATGCGTATGAAGTGCTCCTGACAAATTAGGAACTCGCGCGTAAACTGAAGTTAAAAATTGAAAAGGCAGTTAGGTTTACTTTATTTAGTAAGTTTCCCGCTCACCTATAAATACTTATAAACTGAGATGAAGCCAATTAGAACTCATAATTGGTTGTATATCAGTTTATCAGATATTCCCGTTTCTGCGATGAAAAAACTCTTCTAATTTTCGAACTTATACGCCTCATTGAATACAGGTCTCTCTACGCTGACTCTATTCTTCAATAATCTTCTGTACATATCACGTCACTCATTCAGTGCTGAATTAAGCTATTTGGGGGCCCCGGGCTATTGACTCTGTTAGGGCTCTATCTACCTGTCTCCTGTACAGGGTCGTCTCGTCTTAACATCATTGTTGGCCCTTGGACAAAGCAATTTACTCGGCCCCCTGCCTGCACAGACACTCATGGAAACGGTAAATAAAATTAGATCGTTAGCAAAATTCATTTGTAAAATAAACATGCATTTTTAAAAACTTTTATCTAATATTTGAATAGAAAATAAATCATAAGTGTCACACTGTCACCCCCAAGCAGCTATATAAATCTCAATGCTGTCTGGGATTTATTTTTAAAATTCGAATCCGATTAAACAAATATTTTATTAAAAAAATATTTGAAAATAAAGCCCAATGAGGATTTCGTATCTTGTAGATCTAAATTTATCCCAGCACGAATTGGTAACCCCAATATTTGAAGCTTATGCGCGAACAAACGTCTAAGTAGCATTTTCCCTGTGTTGAAAAAAACGGGAAAGAAGTTGAAACTTGTCCGCAGAGCGGTGTGGCGCTGGATGGATGAGACTTTTGTTTCATCAATCCAACACACTGTTTGAAACGGCTACTTTTTCGTAGCAGTGATACTAATTGCAATTTTAAAATATATCTTAAAATAGCTGTTAATAATAGCAGTTTAGGGGAAAAAACTTTCTAAATGGGAGTTATTTGTTCTCAAATTAAAAAAAAAAAATGTTTAAAAGCCGTATTTTAGAAAAACATAATTTTCTGTAGTTTGTTATCTGAATAGTAGAGTGATAGACTGCCGTTAGAACTTGGTACGGTAGTTCATATTATAACTGTCGGAAAACTATTGCATGTAATTATCGGAGCTTTTAGAGATTCTGTTACATATTCTCTTCGCGAGTAATTAGTACAAATATGATTAAAACTTAATAATTAGTTGAAACTCCTTCGGCTATAAACGAGAACTATTTGACAGTACAAACCAGCAGACTAATAAAAATACGTATTACGTAATAATTAAATCGGATTAAATATATTTATGAGCTTTCGGCATCTTTGACTCAGGTCGGGATAAGTTAGGTAGAAGATGAGGAAAGTATCAGGCAGAGCCTTCCCAGCATTAGCCCTGCCGCACACTGGGCGGTTCAGCCACCGTGATTCAACCGCGCGTCCAAATAGCGGTGCATTTTGGTGTAAGCGATTTGGTCGCTCGATTTATACTACACCTGTTCCATGTTCAGTTCGCTGTTAGTGTTGGCAGAAACAAGATAGTTAGCACCACACAAATGCTATGCATAGTATTAGTTACAAAAAGGAATCTCCGAAGACGTAGACGCAAATGGGTTCATTCTTTAAACAAAAAGAGATTGACACTTGGCTCTTCGCTACGTTTGTCTTTTCTCCACAACGTCTAAGAATTTTATTCCCTTAAGCTATAACTGAAGGCATATTAGAAGACCTCTCCAAAATAATGTAATTTCCGAGAATTGACATGTCTCACTTCTCGGAATGTCATATTTACTTTATGATTTAAGTAAAAATAATTCTCAAAACTGAAACGAACCACAACGAAAAATAAAATTGTAAAAATGTTGATGCATGGATGCATCCAGACAGTATCAGACAACACACACTCAGAGAGAGAGAGAGAGGAGAGGGGGTTTGCTTGCTTTGTTCCCCGAGGCAAAGAATTCTTTCTCAGTGCTGACACCTGATCACAAAATGAATCAAACAGAAGCAAAAGATCTTTGCCACTCGGTGTTGATCAAACTGTGGGAAGTATTTCTAAATCATTTTTAAAACAACGATAAATTATAGGCCTATGTCTGATTTTTTCTTTCTTCCTTGCTCAGTTTCTCTTTCGTGACAGAAAGAGATTGGCAATGAAAACAACTGTTCAAAATCGCGGGACTAAACCGCCTAGTGTACGGTGCTTCATAAGAACACATGGATTTATTGTTTGCTCCTCCCCCAAATTGCCATCGGAATAGCAGAGTTTTCATTTCTCTCGGTGGGTAAATCCTGTCGCTGCGATCAAATCGCCAAGTATGCGGTGCTTCATAAGAAAGCAAGGGTTAATTTTTTTCTGCGGTTGAACCGCCTAGTGTGCGGCAGGGTTAGTGTTCGATTTGCACAATTTCCAAAGAGGGTGAAGAATTAGTGAGATATGTATTATACTGTATTTTGGGATCTTCTACATCCCTGACTAAATGTACAGTACACAGAGGCGGCGTTAGGTGAGCTCGGGCCCTAGGGCAATAATGACCCCGCGGGGCCAAAGTACAAGTAAAAATCGCTGAACGCCGAAATATTACATCTAAAGCCGATAAAGCAGTAAGCAACTTCCCCCTAAATGCTTCCTCTCACTTCTTCCTTTCATTCCTAACCCTAAATTTATTACTAAATATTCTCTTTTTTAATGACCAACGGTTTCTTATGAAAAAAAAAATCCGACATAATTTATTTAAAGAAAGTGCAATATATTTTAAAAACTGCATTGCTAATTACAAGTGCTTCTTTATTCATTTCCATTTCAGATTACATTTCACATGGAAACTATACAAACTAGTTTATTTGTAAACTTTTTTTTTTTTACAAATTAACTTTTATATCATTAAGAAAAATATCAACTCGGAACGCGGGGCCTGGGGCGGTTGCCACCCCCAAACGCCGCCTCTGACAGTACATATCTATAAACAGAGCCATGGAAGATTTTTGCAGAGAGAGGGAATTCCCAATCATCCTCTGCTACAAATCGAACACTGCGTAACATCGCGGCATACCCCTGATGAATCTGAGGGAGACCCTGGAAAACCTCGGCCACGGGCTTCCAATTCGAATATTTTATTTATGACCTTCAGGCATCTAAGACTTGGGTCAGGATAGGGAAGGGGAAAGGATGCGGGAAGGTGTCAGCCAGTGTATGTTGAAGA
>JAGDQP010065100.1:0-11468 GCA_022664845.1 Lepisma saccharinum | reverse complement strand
GAAAAAAAACTTCAATCAGGATGGTCGGCGACTGGGATTGAACTCGCGATCACCCGAATGCTAAGCCATCCCTGTAACACTGAGCCAGGTGAAAAGATATTACAATCTTTTTGCTTTTGCTTGGAGAAAGTGGCAGCCACGAACTTAATTTCTTGTCGAAATCTTTCTGGTGGTGGTTGTTTGGTTAACCGCAAGTGGCAGAGGGGGGGGGGGAGGACTTTTAAGAAAAGATCCAGAGAATACAAAATATCAATTCAAAGTTTGTACCACATGATTCTTCAACGTAGGAGTCTTCTTTGAAAACGAATTGTATACGCCACACACGGTCTCCACTTCATGTACATGGCATAACAACCCTCAAGGAGTATAAAAATAAATAAATGAAAACATGAAATTCAAAACTAGGCTTAAAGAGAAATTTAAAACAAAAACTTCGAACTCGCCTGGTGCTCAAATTTCAATAAATTAATCAAATTATGAAACCATGAGAAAGTAAATGTGAATACTATTTGTCTTTCTATATGAAAATCAAAGATCATCAGTAATTTGTCCAAGAAAAAAAAAACTTTTAGCAAAATTACCTTTCCCCGAAGCTACGTTCATTTCACCGAAAAACTTTAATATTTGTTCATTCCTTAAAGAACTTTATAAAAAAAGTTAAGAAAAAGAAAAAGAAGAAATTCCATATTAAGCTATTATTTATCATAAATTAATTTTTTTTTAGAAAAAAAAGAAACCTTCATTTTTCTTAGCTTAATTTACTAGAACGAGCAATGTCGAAGACGGAGGCGGCGACATCTGTTGAACAACAAAGAACTTCTACGTGGGAGGGATAAGCAGAATATCAGCATGAACCAGAAAACAACCATCTTTTAAAGGGATGTATCTTCCCCTTCGTCATTGAACCACGATCCTCCTTCATCCCTACGCGCATATCAATTTTACTCGTCTCATTGAATCCACTAAAAAGGGTAGAGGAAACCAATTCAGCTGTATAATTTTTGCTAGGAAAAAGGAAACCACATAAAACTAAGATAATGAAGGCAATAGATGGCGCTCTGTACTAGGAAGGCTGATAGGAAGCAGAAAAATGATTAGAGAGTTATTCTTCTCATCCTCCATTCCGTCGTTACCCTCTAAGAAAAAAAATGCCAAAAAAAAAAAGATGAAATAAAATACCAAATTCCACCTAAAGTTTAGGCATTAGGTAATTCATTTCTTAAAAATCTGTCTGTCTTTTTGCTTTAGCCCCAAATAGTTGGTACCAGGGGGAGGGGTCAATTACGGGACTCGCTGGGATTAAAAAATGCTTATTTTTTTATAAGAGTTACCATCGAGATACGGAGCCTACCATGGTCCAAAAACCATAAAGATTATGTGCATTTTTTTTTAATAGGCAGCCTTACAAAGTAAGCGATATCAGTACAAAAACCCCTTCGAGATAAAGGGAAAAGCTACGCAAAAATTCTACTCAGAAAAGAAGTGATATCCATTTGGCGAGTGACTTTCTTTGTGTCACTATGGCGGAAGGGGGGGACTCTGTTAATTTTATTACAAAGGAAACACTTTCGCCATAGTGACAAAAAGAAAGTCACTCCCAAAATGGATATAACTTCTTTTGTGATTAGAATTCTTGCGTCACTCTTCCCTTTACCTCGAAGGGGTTCTTATACTGATTTCTGTTACAGGGAACTAGCAAGGTAGGATGAGTTAACTAGCCAGTGGCGGATCTATAAATTTTCCTAAGGGGAGGAAGTTAAATTTTGCCACCCTTTGCATAGTTTTTTTTAGCTAAACAACACGGCCAGCCGACGCACCGACCACAACATTGCCTTGCATCACGTAGTGTACTTTTGTTATCTTCTCTGGAGCCTGTCGTGGGCATCGATATTGTTAACTCCAGTAAGGCAGTAGTCCTGCCTATCTGACTTGAATCGCGGTTTTGAATTTTAGACATGAAGGTTGGTTGTATGGAATAACATAAAAAATGTCTTAGCGCGCCGGTATTGATATTTTGAACATGATTACGTCAATTTAAATTTAATATGCGAATTTACTTCCTTTTTCTACGAGTTTTTATATTTTTAACTGTTTGTCGCCTCTAAACGTGCTGCCCGGGGCGCTTGCCCCCTTTTACCCCCCTAGATCCGGCACTGCTAGCTGGTGTATAGTCGCTCAAAAAAAAAACTTCATTCCACTTTCCCAAGCGAAATTCAACGTTTGATTCGGAAATCTGAGCCCAGTTTTGACTCTAAGTATTAACTAATAAAGTTATTCTTTAGTTAGTCCATACTTTTGTCAGGTGTTCCTAGCGCCACTAAACACCTGAGTGGCATGACAATATAATATTCTGTCACTAATACATATATTGGAGGGATAAAAGGAAAACACATAATCGACAGCACCTTCTTGTGTCTTCAAACCCCACTCTCCTCCATTACCAACCGTGACTACCTTTGCCCTGTGACGTGATTATCAGTCGCTACGCAAAAAAAAAAAAAATACTGCGTTGTAAAAAAGGAAAGAACAAAAACATGTTCTTCTCAATCCCCTTTAAGGTATGCAGGGATGTACAAAAATACTAATGTCCTTTCCCAGATTAATTTACTTTTAAGAAATAAAGCAGGTATTTTGGAAAAAGTAAAGAACGTTAAAAAATGTCTCTATCAAATAACTCTGGCTCAGGCCGGAATGAGCTAGGCAGAGGACGGAGGAGGTATTGGCCAGGGTCATTCATTATTTACCATCTCGGCATCGCAATTTCAGATACATCATAATAACCAATTGAATTTTATTTATGGCCTTTAGGCATCTAAAGCTCAGGCCGGGATAGTGGAGGGGAAAGGATTCGAGAAGGTATCGGCCAGGGTCTATGTTGAAGGTGGCATCCCAGTATTTGCCTGTTGTGACTGAGGAAAACCCATGGGAAAACCTCAATCAGCATGGTCGGCCACTGGGATCGAACCCACGACCTTCCGAATGCTATGCCAACGCTCTATCACTGAGCTACGGTGGTTGGATATCATAATAACGTAATTCGAACACTAGGTCTTTGAATCTGTAACCGAAATCGCACTAATCTATTGGATCGGATATCCGAAACCAGAAGATTCGGATTTCGGTTCCGAGTTTCGAATTTTTGGATCCGGGTTTCAGGTACGTGAGAAAACGATGTTTTTTAAAATGTAAAATCAGTAAACTTTTTTCAGTGTATGCTATTTTAGAACACGAATTTGCGGATCACGCTCGCAGTAATTTTCTTATTTCTGTTACGAGTATGAGGCCCTTACTCATGTTTAGATAAATCCTTTGAATCATATTTGGAATTTTAGATGAACTTAAAAATAATAATACGTAGTTTCTATTGCTAACGCGTCTGACTAGGAATCGGGCGGGCTTGGTTCAAATTACGACCGCCAGGACACTAGAAAACTATTCTTTATGGGTGCTCCCACGCCTGGCGCTCTGAGTGTCACTCGGCCTCTTAGCAAAGTGAGGACTTGGGTACTCCTGGGGACGTTAGGAGATAAATGCAGTCGAGTGTGGGACTGAACATCGCCACCTCATATCATACCGTAATCGAAGACTATCTGAACTGCTATCTTTTCACGACGAGTCTGTCACAGATAAACAGATAGTTTATAAGAAGAATAGTAAAGATAATTGGGATCAGATATAGCCAAAACTAATCCTAAAATCTCTTTTCAAAATTTAGTTTAATCAAAATTTCAATTTCAGTACTAATGCTTGTAGAGTTTTTCCATTGATAACTAACAAACTTTTTGCAAAAAGAATATGTATTCATTTATTAATAAGCATGACATGACTCAGAGACACACATTTTGATAACTGCATACACACTACAATTTTTTCAACAACATCTGGAAAGGGTACATACACCGTCCTTTCATATAAAGGCAATGCATCAGTACAAAAGAACGAGGCAGTTATGGAGACATCTAACGACACTAGTTCAGAATAAAAATAAACCTCAAGAGCCATATCCTTGCTGATATGGAGTTATAAACAGATTGTATATGGAACTAGAATATATTTGGTTATGTAAGATCATCAGCGTAAATTCTCCAATCCCCAGCTGCAAAATCGAACGTTTTAGGTATACGAGGCCTGGTTAGAAAATAACAAGGCTGGCAACCCTATTTTAAGTATATGTGTAGCAATGGGTAGCCCATGCATGGTGAGCTACAGTGAAGCTTGCGTAAAGTGACGAAATAACGCATGTTGCGCTATCGCAAGTAGTCTGCCTGCGAGCAGCGTTTAAAGAGAGAAGTACTCCATCGTGTTGCCGAAAAAAAAATGTGCAAGTGGAATTCAAGCAGCGCATTAACCTGAAATTTAAAATAAAAATACCAAGTGAGTGGGCACAACTCTTAAATAAGCAATACGGTGGCAATGCAAAAGCAATGCGTGCATGCAGACGTTCAGGTTTGTATCAGACAATGTCGGCCCGGTTTCAGTGTTTCCATCCCACTGTTTTATAATTAAATCTCCTGTTCCTTTGCATTATATACTGTTTTACTGTTAATTTCCTTACTTAAATATCATATACTTTCCTATTATTAAAAGAATTTAAAAATCCATCGTGGTGTACCCCATAACGTAGAAATATTAACAGTTTATATGTGATGTACAATGTTATAAGTGTTGATTTCCATACTTGTCTCCCCAGCCCCTCATTCTTGCCTCTTGTTTCAACTTTTGTCACAAGACTTCCGTTTTTTGCTTGTGCAAGAGAACTATTGGGTAGCCATGATTTATTCAATATTGAGGACCCTGTACGCTGTAACCCGATCTCGTGGAGGACAAAACAAAAACAGCGTCAGACTTGTAAAAAAAAAATCTTGGGGGCAACAGCATACAAAAAGAATTATCTCAGTATCGCAGAGTCATTTGTTTGCGATACACACAGACAGTTTTCCGATAGTCTTCAGGTTTCCATCCGACATGCCGCAGCATGCGGATAATGAATGTTGTGTTGATAAGGAAAGGAGGGGGGGGGGAGCAACCCCTGTCTCGGTCACCTCCTGAAAGAAACACTATTCAAACGTAGCAGTGTATAATAAGGAAGTCATCGAAGCTCTACCCTGCGTTCCGGGTTACCGGACCTAAGGATAGACCGAGCTACCCGGTACAAATCTTGACCCGATTAACCCGGTTCATCTGTACTGAGATTATATGAATACGCAGAAATTATGGCGTCACAGACACGATATTCAAATATCTCAGCCCAAAGTATTTTCCTGGCAACACTAACCGCTTCATACTACAGAGTTCTTGCGTGATATACAAAGTTAGAATCATGTTTGTTATATTTTTGCTTAATTTTCCATAAAATCGAAAAATAATTCTGGAAATGAGTTTAATGGCGATTTTTTAAAATAATATTAAACGGGTAGCACATTGGAAAATACGGTTTTATGTGTTTGTGTGAGTTTGTGCGAGAGAGACAGAGTAAGAAAGATTGAAAGAAAGATGGAGGGAGAGGGAGGGGCACTTTCTAAGGTCGTGGTTTGATTAATTGAGAGTTTCCTGTCTACTTAAACTGTTTCCTCTCGTCCCACAAGGATTTTTTGGTGGTTTCATGGCTTGGAACTTCCTGACACAGGTTTCACACAACTTGCAAAATTTATAGTAGAATGTGCCGGTCAGAAAAAAAAATAGAGAGAGAAAACTCTGCCATACATACAAAATATAGCACCATTTTACACACACACAGAGAGAGAGAGAGAGAGAGAGAGAGAGAAAAGCGAAAGAGCAAGAGATAGAAAGAGAGAGAGAGGAAGATAAAGAGAGAGAGAGAGACTCGATCAACGAAATACCACTTAAGCTTTCTATTAACACGCTGTTCAATTGTAATTATTTCTTTTTTTAAATTCCCTCTTCCTGTGCAGCTAAAGGAAAATTAATGCTCTTGTAAATTTGGATTACGTAGTTGTTCACGACAGATTCATTATTTAAAGAGAAAATTCCATTGCAATTTACAGAGTAACTGAAATCTTGTCTCGCAGTAGAAATTGGCGATTAGGTTAAAGTCACAGACATATATATTTGCATCTAGTGATTTTAATGAAGTGTTTTGGTGGCGGTGTCTTTCTCTCTTCATTAATTTCATTCAAAAAAAAAAATGAACTGATTAAAAATCTTTGAGACCTAAATAAATTACTTCCACTGCGAATAAGAGCTTCCACCAATATAAACTCAGGCTCACTTTTTTAAATAATTGTCACCTATATTGTAATGTCAATTTTTTTTTCGTAAATTTCTGTTTGTTAGTACATACAAAAAAAATATTAGTGAATGCGTTAAAAACCTTGTTTATCCGAACACAATGGGACCGGACCCGTTTCGAATAAACACACAATTCCGAATAAATCAGATTTACGATTTTTATTTTTCATGTTATAAACGCCTGTAAATGCAGAAATACAGTAACAAAATAGTTTATTTTACAAAAGACAAATTCTATTTTCGTAAATTAAGGGCAAATACAGTACAAAATTTCGCATTTACACTACAGAAAATTAATTAAACGCGTTTACTGTATATAGGCTGTGCAGATATTTGGAAACTGATGAAAAAATTGCTTTGTTTGTTTCGAAAATCATTCAGGACGAATTAAAGTTTGCAGGCAAATGTGGTTTTAGTGTCCTTCTTTAGTAATGGAGTATTGTATGAAGCGGAAATGCGGAACCCACAAAACAGTGATAAACGAAAGTTGGAAGCTTTCGAAATGACGATAAGAACGATGTAATGAGCAAGTGTCTTAATGAAAAATGGATGAATGATACTGATACTGTTTTGAAACTCTAACAGTGCTATATAGATTTAATGTTTCGTATAGTTATAGTATGTTACAATAACCAGGGTAATTACATAAACTTCTAAACGTAAATCAAGAAACTTATTTCTATAAACTTCCCTTAATATATTTCAAAGAAAGGGACAGCAATGAATAACATTCTTCATTGTAGTCATTTCTCAATTCATTGCCTTAAATTTTATACAAAAATGATGTTTCTATCCCTGTTCTGTGAGATGATATACGCGTTTAAAGATTTCATTACCAATTCTGACAGCCACCATACTAAGGACGTCATAACCCCCTAAACCCAACCCAGGATTCCCTAGTATCATTTTACAATTAATTTGTTTTAATTTAACGCAAGACTGAAGTTTTTACTCTGATCAACTGAAGTGATAAGCCTATCGAAAGTTTTCAACATGGTGCTTAGTTTTGGAGTACTTAAAGATCCCAAAGTCCTGTATCATATAAAACCAACTAGCTCGATCAATATCTAAGATATTACAATGATCTAAAATCAATCAGAGATAGACCCTCCAAAACTCTACCTACACCCCACCCCCCTCGTAACCTTGGCTCTACACCCTGCCCAAACTGAAAATGCTGCCAGAGTCCCTATATTTTAGGATCGCAATTAGTCTACAGTCTTTCCTTGGTAGTATAAGATTAATTAAACTTTCGTGTAACAGAAGAATTTTCTTGTTAAAAGATATAAAACGGGTTTTCTATAGAGTTTTACCACAGATGAAGCTTTCAAAACTCACCAACAGATGACTCCCACCGTAATTACTGTTCTTCCCTTAAAACCCTCCAATAAATTCAAGTTCTTTATCAGGTTTAGCAGCTTACAAACTTCTGTAGGCATGTCTGCTCCCGTGAGTTACGTAGCCAATAACAAACCTTAAATGTTACCGGTATTTTTCAAAGAAAGAAAGCAAATTGCGGCTAGAGACACCTGTTAGCGAATTGTAAAAGATTCTCCAAGCCAGAAAGAAATTTTATAAAGGATTTTTGTACTGTATCTTTCCTTTATGGATTTCTGTAACCTATAACTAAAGACAGTAAAATTTCGCGACTCGTGAATTCGCGAAAACACTCACGAAATCGCATGGAGTAGATAGATGCCTGTTAGTGCTTTGTGAAAATTTCACTTTTAACACGAAATACTCGCGAAATTTAGACATTTTGCTTCTATTCACGAAATCTGATCACTACTCACGAAATTATACCATTTCTATTCATTCATTCGCGAAAATAATGCCTAAATAATGTATTAAACTTTATCCTTTACTGATGGCAACAAATTTGCGATCTAGCGGGAAAATTCAAACTACATTATCATAAGGCTATTTTATTGTGTGTGTTTGGAGAATTCGTGGTGAAAGATTTTGTAAAGACAAGTCGAACACGTGAAATATTATTCCACCAAAAATCTTAACTATCGGACAGAGTAAAGCAAAGTTTCAAATGAAAACTGTGAAAAATTGTTTTCAAAATTTTCCTGCGAGGTGACGAACAATCGAACAAATCTGACCATGATGAATTTGGAGTTGCTTTTCATCACATGCCTATGAAAATTCAACTGAACGATTGAGAAAAAAGAAATTGCTTCATAGATGTACATGTGCTTATTAACATTTTGATAATTGCTTTTTGCAAACGTGGCAGAAGTACATGAAAAACTTGAGTAAATAAATACTGTATATAATTAACAGAGATGCACTTTTTCTAGGTTAGTGCATGGTTGTGTTAGTGCTGGAATGTTAGTGCATGGTTTATGTATAAAGTTTTAAAATATCATTAGAACAAATAATTAATTTTAGTTACTCACGAAATGTGCCCTTATACTCTCGAAATTTGGTCTCCTACCCAAGATTTTTTTAACATTTTCACTCACGAAATTTAAACACCTTACTCGCAAAATTCTACAGTCTCTACCTATAATAGTGAGTTATGCACCGTACGCAAATACAGATAAAACGTACGGTATTTTAAAAAAACACACACACATAGAAACAGAACAATACAAAATAAGAAATAACGAGTTCGGAAATTGGATAAAATAGAACGCATTGTTCAGATTTTCCCAAGAAAGAAAATAAAAAAACTACTTTTAGTGATTTCTTTTTCTTGTTTGTTCTGTTGGTGTTTGCCCCATTTCTTTATTTACTTAGGGCGTCAATTTGTCAGTCTCTCCGTTTCTTTTTTTTTTCAACTTTTTTTTTGTTTTCTTTCTTCTCCAAGTTTCTTTCATTCTCTTTTACCTTCTAGTTTCATTCTCCCAGTACATTCTTCTCCTCTTTCTTTTCAATTTACTTCAATCTCAGTTGCAATCTTCCTTCCTCTTTATCTTCTTTTGTTCAGCGTCTTCTCTGTTTCGTTGTTGTTGTTGTTGTTCTTTCTGGTCTCATCTCACCTGTGAATGATTTTGGTATTCTTTTTTTTTCTCTCTATCTTATTTTCTTCCCGTTGTTTGTGTGTATGTGTGATTGTGTGGTGGGTTCCTGATATTGAAAGAAATACAGAAAAGCGAATCGGTTTGTCCCTAGAAAGACTGTATTCGGCGAAGAAAATTCCTCCGGGATTGATTCCTTGGTCAAACCACAAGGAACAAAACTAGATCTGACGGCGTCTCTCTCTCTAGGTCTCTTGTGACGTAAACACACACACACACACATACGCAGAGACTACTATTCTCAAATAGACAAAGAATCCCCCTCCCTCCAACAATTCCGCTTCTATCCTTGTGACTTGAGACGCCAGAAGACGTGATATATGCGAGCGTCATGGGGAAGACGTAGTATTCTGTTTGAATATATGTGCGACGGAACACAAGCAGAGATTTTGAGAGGCATATTGAGCTCAATCGCTCTCTCTCTCCCTCGCTCTCTCTCTCTCTCGCTCTCTCTCCCTTCAGCTCGTGAGAATGACGGAAATATAGAGAACTGAAAACGTCACAAGAAAGAGACGGTACAGTCAACTCCAACCAAGCGTAACGTGAATTGTTAAGAACACAATACCTACTCAATATTCCGGGACAAAGAAACGTTTTTCGCGCATTTCGAGCCAAATAAAAGCTTCTTTATTCATTTATTTTGAGATTTGATATGAAAAGTGTGAAAATTAAAGTGTGATATGGAAGTTTAATATTCAGATTATAACGACGACATTCAGGGTTCTAAGGGCTTTTGTTCTTACGTGAGGTATTGTACTGGAATGGGTCCTTTTGATAGGTTTGCAAATCAGGTGAAGCATTTTATCACAGTGTTTGAAGAAGCAGCATGGTAAATATCAATCCAGAAATATTTCTGTTATTATTCGAGTTCTCATTCTCATTCATAAATGTCGAATTAAATGCACTAAGTCCCTAATAAATAAATATTCAGGATGGAGATAGAACCATGGCCCTATAATTATTTGGAAAATAATTTGGAACATATAGTAAATAATCTTATGAGCAAAATAAAGGGATAATTATCCTCCCCATATTGTGCTTGTGTCAGTCTTACGCTCAATAAACCTAAATTTTGACAGTACTCATCATTAGTGTTTGTCGAAGACGGCAGGTCCTTCAAGGCGAACTATGCCCTCTTCATTCATTCCAATCTTGCCCTTTTCTTTTTATCTCAGCATAGGATTTATCTTCCTTAATATTGTCAAGGAGTTAGACTCGTCTTCCTCCTCTCTTTCCCTCAACTATGCCTTCAATTCCATCCCTCAATATAGAATATCTGCGCAGCCCATGTCCCAACCAGTTTCATTTTCTCTTCTTTATTGTTTCTAGCATTGTTCGTCTCTCTTCAGCGCTGTTTTATTACACGTCATCTGTGCTTAGCTTATTTTTTTATTCTTCTCCATGTCTACATTTCAAGCGCTTCTAATTTTGTTTCCTCACTTTTTCGCAGAGTCCACCTTTCTCTTCTTTGCAACACAATACTCCATACAAAACATTTATGCAGTATCTTCTTGAACTCTTTTCTTTGACCGATCCGCAGAGGAAATTAGTTTTATTTACGTTTTATTTTGTTTCTTTTTTCTCACACCTTTTCCACAGCTGTATTGACAACTTGTTAAGTTATGTCCCTTTTTTTCTGCAAGAAGAACAATATCACCCGCAAATCTAATACGTTTGAGTTTTCTTTTTCTGACCGTAACGCATCCTTCGCTATCGAAGAATCTCTTTACAACCTCTTCTAAATATATATCAAATAAAGTGGGCGAAAGATAACATCGCTGCCGTACTCCACGAACTATTGCTGTTGGTTTTGATAAGTCGTTGCTTACATTTACCCTCATTCTCTGATGTAGACACAACTTCAGTATAAGTCTTCGAGATTTCCGTTCTACACATGCATTCCTTAATACTGACAACAGGATTTCCGAGTTAACTCGATCGAATGCCTTTTCCAAATCAACCATGACCACACAGATTTACTTACTTTTCTTGCAAGTTCTATCCTTATTTTATTATCTATTATTTCCAAATCTTCTATTTTATATCATGTAATTGTCATCCATAGATCTCTTGCTTTGTCTCTCTCTCTTTGAAGATCATAATTTAGCTTCCTGTACATCCTTATGCCTTCCTCTGCACCTATACGATACTCTCTTTCATTTCTTTTAATATTTCTTCTGTAAACTATAC
>JAGDQP010065099.1:0-11469 GCA_022664845.1 Lepisma saccharinum | reverse complement strand
TACTAACAGGCCCCACGACGTGAACGTATGGATTGGACATTAGGCGTCTACCCCGGTCGGTTCCCTTAAGTCTCAGCAAGAGGAATTAAGGGGTCTCCTCCCAGTTAGTGGCAGAAGCCTTTTGGGGCGACAGTATATACTCGCTTTGCTTCGCTGGGAGTGCTGCCCCCCAGACCCCGTAGGGGGTTCGCCCCACAACTTCAGTGCTTTTGAGAGGATGCGCCTCCTTTATCTTTACTAAAATCTCCCAGCAGCACTACAAAACCATGGTGTCCATCTGCACTGCGCCCCCAGATGGGAGGTTTACCGCATTTATTGTAACCTACTCTTGGTCATACACATTCAAAGAAAATTTCGTTTCTCTACCTTCAATGATTTGGAAATTGGGTTTTTGGGGCGGCCATTTTGGATCCCAGTTGACTTTTTGAAAGTTTTCTTATATTGTCGTGACCTACTTGTGATGGTACATATTCAAATAAAATTTCATTCAACCTGATCAAACGGTGTGCAAAATGGGATTTTGGGCAGTCATTTTGGATCCAAGATGGCGACTTTTCCCAAATGTTATAATATTTCCCTAAACTACTTGTCATAATGCACCTTTATGCCAAATTTCGTATCTCTAGCTTGAACGGCGTGGAAAATGGATTTTTAGGTCCGCCATTTTGGATCCAAGATGGCGTCTTTGAACTCATTAGGTAACATTTTCGTAATCAAACAGTGATGTTGTACCTTTATGCCAAATTTGATTTCAATAGCCCCAGCAGTTTAGGCTGTGTATTCTATACAACAATTGGTTCTGCGGTCATTTTGGATCCAAGATGGCGACCAATTTTGCTCATTAACGAACTTAACCGAGCTATTAAGCCTAGATACAACATATAAAAATTTGGTTCAAATATCTTCAAAATTATGGCCGTTAGCGTGTTAATATATATATATATATAATACACAGCCATATTCAATCCACTAGTGGATGAGGCCTCTCCCGGAGGGAGAAGGTGGTTTACTGCTCCCACGTTGACCAGACGTGTTGGGAGAGGAGAGCCGAAGCCCTCAACTGTGATCGCTACCTTTTTATTCAGGTAGCTCCCCAATTGGTCTTACGACGCTGGGTGGACGTCGCACAGGCAACACCATCTGGAGTGCTGAAACGGTCATCCATCCAAACGCTGACCAGACCCAGAGCTGCTTGACTTCGGTGATCATACGGGAACCGGTAGACCAGCTCGGCTAGCGCGTTGCCATATATATCACGAAGTCTACCTATTAAGATCGGTACGATATCAAAGTATATATATATAACACTTTGATATCGTACCGATCTTAATAGGTAGCTTTTTCTTCGAAATCTACCTAAAAATGCAAGGGGAAAGAGAGCTGTGTGTAAAATTAACGATCCCGGTGAATAGCTGCATGAAGATGTGTTTTATTTACTTCAGGAAGCGATAAAAGGAAGTAAAATTTTATGGTATTGAGCACAGTTGTGTTTTTATTTAGTTTCTTTTTTGTGTAACGGCTTTCTTAAATCTTTGAAGGAGTTTTTGTGTGTGTGTGTGTGTGTGTGCATGCCGGTAGTCATTTGGTGAAACAGAGTAGAAATAGAACTGGAATACTAATTCGGGTACTTTTAGTTTGGTACTTGATTATGCAAAGGTGCTAGATTTTTTTTATTTATCTTTTCTATCCTTCTGTACAAGTAGTGGAATTAGTGGCAAGTAGAAGGAAGTAGTGTATATATTTACGGGAATTTTTTATAGTTTGAATGCACGTATTGGTGGTAGCACTGGCTTCTCTACCTTTTTCTCCCTCCTCTTTCTCGGTATTAGCGAGAAAGTCGGAAAACAGTGGAAAAGGTACTTAAATGGTGTGTTTTGGTGGTATCAAGGAAGTAGCGAGGTAGTGGGAGTATTTGCAGGTATCCTAGAAGTAGCGTGCTAGTTCTGATTAAATGGTGTATTAGGTGGTATTATGGTAGTAGTGGACTAGTGGTAATTTTAATGGTGTAATTCGTTGTATCCTAGAATTAGCGTGATAGTGTTGATTAAATACTGTATTAGGTGGTATTATGGTAGTATAGTGGACTAGTGCCGTGGTAATTAAACGGTGTAATTAGCTGTATCATAGAAGTAGCGGGTTAGCGGTGATTAATTGGCGTACTTGGTGGTATCCTATATTTAGTGGTGTAGTTTGGAGTACGTATTGGAATGGTGGTATCCAGGGGTGGATTTCGACCCTGGTCCAGCCTCTCCGGGTCAGGCTGACAGTTTCTAGACGCCTGGCCCAACAAAGTAGAATCCTGTTGTGGCCCGTTATACGACCCCAAAAATGTATCCCCTCGAAGAAGTGAGCCAGGACAAAAAATATAACCGCAATCCACCCCTGTAGTGACTTGGATTTCTTGGCGGGAGCATAGATGAAATATATAGACGGTGGAATTTGGTGTACTAATCTGTAATTTCCTTGTCGAGAAATAGATCGGGCCGGATTCAAATAGTAAAATAGTGATGGAATATACATAATTACTAGACACTAGCTTGTGTGTGATGAGGAAATTATATGGCATAATGTCTAGATTATTATGACCTATCCTGTCTCTGGTATTCTTTACTCCAGTAGCACACATACGTTGAAAATACGTAGATTAAACGTTAGTACCGAAACGTTATGTTAACGTTGTAAATGTTCCGAAATGTCCGCCTGTTCAACAGTTTATTCGACGTTGAATAATGGTTGAGAAGTAACTTGTTGAAATCAAGAAGCGGATGATGAAGTTGACCAAAACAGAGCATGGTTGCTGTCTACTACTATACACATTTAGTTCGTTGCTTTCATCATGATATACAGTAATAACTTTCCAACAGTAAATAATCCAAGTGTATGCTGCAGGATTCGAAGCTGCAACGTTCCGTACTCGTCGTTCGTAGCTCGACATGTTAGCCCGGGACCGCGGAGTCACCTTGAGATTCACTACTCTTTTACGGTATCTATAAGAAAAGGCAGTCTTGAAAACGCGACAAATTCAGACGCATCGTTTCACCATGATGTAAGAATAAGAATAAAGAATACTTTCCCTCTTTCTTTGGTATGTGCATTTTTGCTTATTTAACATTTTGACCATCGCTACACTATTAAATGTGTATTTCTCAAGAAGTGTAATATGTCGACTTAGGGAAACGCTAGGGCGAAATCTATGTCGTAGTTGAAAAGGAAAGTTGAAAACATTTCACATTATCACCCTATGAACGAAATTAAATGTTCGTTGAAATATAGTTTTAAACTCAATCTGTTTTCAACATGCAAATGAAGAACACGAGAAACGTAGTTAATTTTATTCTATTCACTTTTAAGCACAATTTTTATGCAATTAACTTGGAAAGATAACCTAGGACACAGTTCAATATAATAATTAAAAACACGTCATATCAACGAAATCAATTTTTTGTTGGAATATAGGTTGAAATTCAACGTGTTTTCCACATGCAAAAGAGAACACAAAATAATAGTTAATGGCATTCAATTACCTTTTAATTACAAATTTCATTCCATTAAATTAGAAAGAAACCCTTGAAGCGAAATCTATACTATAGTTGAAAATAACAGTTGAATACACGTTAAACTAACATCTTTTCAATAATATCAATCTTTGTTGAGTTATGATTTAAAATTAAACGTAGTTTTTTTCAACAGATAACGTTTACTCAACTAACTAAAGCAAATATCAACGTTTAAAACACGATTCTATGCTACTGGGGTTAGTAAGTAAATTATCCAGAGTGTGATATAATACACGCGGTTAAACGATTCAGCTGCACTGCAGATGCATTTATAAAGGTGACTGGTAATGACAGGTATATATGTTAAATGTCCCTGAATGAGAAATCGATTTAACTGATACTGAGTTGGGCGAATATCAGTGACGTCGGGTAGCGACGTTCACAGGATCACGTGAACTGCCAACTATTTTAGAATGTTATTATTATTATTATTATATTCTGTTTCTTATCGACAGATTGGAAAATATACATATTTTAAATTGTTATACTGAGACATAAGTATAAAGTTCCTTTATCAAGTTGTGGGTACTATCCAATTTGTTTCGCGTTCACATTTCTTTTGTACGCATTGCCCCATATGAGCTTAACTGGCGTTAGGCCTAGCTTATAACATTGTGTGTATGTGACCTCGGCATGCACAATCCTAGTGTGAACGAAGATAGCAGAAGAACAGGAGTGACACTGTTGTTAATTCTCCTTGACTTTTCCACCTGTTCTCGAGTTTAAAATGTAATCAAATATTCTGGCAGAGCAAGGATAAACGTTCATTACATACCAGAATCGCAATATACACAATAAATCGTTTATGGACAAATAATATATTAAACGCTTAAATAACATAATGTTGCATCTCCATTTACATAAAGTTGTTTTAGTTCCAGTATCACTTGTAAACGAAGAGCTAATGAACAGTATCGTGTAGTTTGCAGCATTGCGAAAGTCATGTGAGAGATTGACGGGATTTTCGGAACTGATTTCTTCGTTTGGCCATTAAAGATTCATTAATACAAAAGGAAACATTTTATAAATATGTATTTTTTAACGCATTTCAGTGCATAATATACTAGCAAACTTTTGCGCTTAACTAACTTTAATGAAGCAATTTAGGGCAAAGAGGCTACTCCTAACTACCTCATACCTAAAAGCACCAAAACACGAGATCTGAACTGAAAATATTGTGAGGTTTTATTATTATTATTATTTCAACCAAAGAATTTATTTGCGTCCACAGGTAAATTTAAATTTGCTGCCCAGAAAAAAAGGAATAGTGGACTTCATATACAAATAGAGGTAAGAAGGATATATGCAATTTCTTATTATTTTTTTTATTTTTTTGTGTGTATTTTAATAGTGTGACAGACGATTTTCAATTGTTTTGTCAATTTTCAATTGTCTTACTCTCGTGAAAAACTGCTCTGAAATACATTCGTCGCTGCATTCTCAAGCTTTCGAACCTTGATACCTCAAAAAGTGAGATGATTAACCTAGCAACTACTTATTTTTATGTGTGTGTGGAGTTTCCTCTTTTTCCTTAACCCTTTACATAGTGTAAATAAGTTATGGAAAGCAATAGTTCTATTCTCTACTTAGCACATTGAAAAATGGTTTCAAGCTGTCGAACGATGTGTTTCTTGTCCTTATACTTTCTTCGTCGCTCTTTGGGGAAGAGATTTTGCCAGAATTTTCAGTTTTCGAGTTTTAAAATAAAAATTGGCACTTGGGAGAGTGTAACTAGTTTCGTACGTTTTCTATCTGTTTTATCCAAGGATGTCTTAATAGAAGATTGATTTATAGCTATCGCATGTCCAGCGAGAGCGTGAAGCCGAAAAACATTTGAGCGTCAACCAAGGCGACGCAGCTGATTTGTTAGCAGATAATTGCAAAGCTTGCAGCCATTAGCCGAAAACAATGCGCATGGGTTAATCACCTCTGTCCGTATGTATGGATTGAACCCGCCCGTCCTCGCTCTCGCCCTTGTCCTCACCCTCGCCATCACGATTGAAGTCCACCTCTCGAGAGATGTCCAACTTTGTCCTTGCTAGGGAGCTATTAAAAGGGAACTCTTAGTTTAATTAACGATGAGTTTAATTTTCACTAGGTTGAATACCTGGCCACAGAGATTTTTCAACAGTGAAATCTTCAAAAGTATATGACGACTGATATATTTTAGCTAAAATCGATGAATTTAAAAGCAATGTAAGTTTTCTTAGCCTAGCACACGCAGAAAAAAAAAGAAGCTTCGAGCGGAACGGAGATATTTGTCTAACTGTGCTAAACCTATATACTTAAATGGTGGCGCGTACACCAGGTGAGCAGGGTGAAGCGAAGCATGCACAAATTTATGAGTTTGTACATAGCTGAAGAACAATTAGACAAAAATCTCTGCTCCGCTCCAACTAGTTTTTCAGTGTTTAGCTAGCCTAACACGATATCATTATTAAGAAAAATGAGTAGAAGCGGACTGCAAAGAGGGCATTCATGCAGCAACTTTGAGATGTCAAGTATGGAAGTTTGCAACAACTTAGATATTGTAAGTCTGTAAACTTGTTAAAAACTTGCAACAAACCTGTCTCGTCAAAACGTTGGTTGGTTAACATCGAGCTTGTGGCGAAAAAGAAAACTTTTCAAGTGCTTGCAGTGATTCGAACCTAGAATCTTGAGATTTGTTTGCTTTCCGTTACTGTAACCAATACGCTATGGGTGCACCTTCTGATTTACTTTCATTTCATTAGTCCTTTACAGAGTAATACGGGAATTGTTATTTATTGGTTTTAAAACAATGAGAGTTGCTCACATTGAGAACATTGAATTTAGATAATATACGACGTTCTATTGTTTAGAAGAAGACCAAATATTGACATTGTCAACTGAACTTATTATTCAAAAAATTTCTCCTCAAACAAAGATAAAACGAATATGGCAAATTATAAGAAATATACACAAACCCTCACCCAATAGAGTAAATTCTTTAGATACATCATGGCATCAAGGATTTTTAGATAAATTATTATCCTGTAACAATCCAAAAAATAGCCCTCCTCCAGACAAACTATGTTCTTTTACCTCCCTATCTAAACATTTCTAACTCCAATTTCGACCTCTGAAATACAACATATCATTAAATCAGTTAACAACACTTTACCTGGAGAAGACGGAATATCATATGAAATTATCAAACAATTACCCTTTCAGACCATTAATCATTTAACTAACATTTACAATAATATTATATTCACAGGAAAAATCCCACCTGATTTGACCAAGCATATAATTCTACCATTATTAAAAATAAACAAAGATCCTTCTTCACCCTTATCTTATCGTCCCATCACTTTAATTCCTTGTTTTACAAAAATATTTGGAAAAAAAACTATCCTTAGAAGAATAGAATGGTTCATTGAAGGCCAAAACAAATTACCTCCAAATATCATAGGATTTCTGAAAAATTATTCAGTTCAAAATGGATTAAAAACCACCTCATTAATTATTCAGAATGCTTTCTTACAGAGCCAATCCATTTATGCTGCTTTTTTGGATGTGCATATAACGCTTACAACGAAACTAACATATCAATACTTCTAAAAATATTACAACAAATGAAAATATCACACAATTATCTTATCATATTATGGAATCTATTGAAAGAACGTACAATAAAAGTTTTATTTGATAATAATTTTAGCAGGGAAATAACAATCAATAATGGTTTGGCGCAGGGAAGTTCTTTATCGGCTTACCTCTTTGCTATTTATTTATCGGAAATATCCAAATTACCCCTACAAAACAGTGAAATCATAATCTACGCGGATGATGTCACAATATTACACAAACCCAATGAACATAATATTACCAATTTCCGTAACTTTGAGAAACAAATTCAAATTATTAACAACAAATTCAAAGATTTAAAATTAAGACTTTCATACGAAAAATCCACAATTGTAATTTTCTCCAAACATAATATTCCACTTAATCTGAGACACAATCGCCTCACAAACATTAAAATATCCAACTATGTAAAATATCTAGGAATTTTCTTCACAAATACATTAAACTGGAATTTAGAATAAAGACATCTAACCAAAAAGCAGATAAATTATACAACCTATTGAAAGCCATAGCTACTACTAAGTGGGGCAGCTCACCTTACACGATGCTTCTACTTTACAAAGCGTTATTTCGTAGCTCTTTAGACTACATGTTCAATGTTTCTAATAATTTAACTGAAAAAACAATTAAACAAATTGGAAGTAACACAAAGAAAATTAATTAGACGTTGTCTAGGTTTAATGAATAGCACCCCAAATCTATTCATTTATTCTAAATCAGGCAAATTACCTATTAGAATTCGAAAAGAATTTATTCTAATTAAAAATATTTTAAAAGATGAATCCTTTTTTTTTTTTTTTACATATCTCACAAATACACTAACAGTATATTAGAAAACATAAATAGAAAGAGACTTAACAACAACAGAAATTATAAAAACATCATTTGGTATCACTTATATCAACAATACCAAGAAGAAATTCAACAAATTATAGTAGTTCGTACTCTCCCTCTGCTAACATTAAAATTCAAATCTACTCCACGAATTAATTCTTCAATATTTTGACTTAGCAATATGAAAGTATATTATCAAAAATGGCCAGAATATTATCACATATATACAGATGGCTCACGTCAAAACAGAGGTACAGGTGCAACAATTTATGATTCCATCACCAAATATGAGGAACAAATCCATTTGCCAGACGACACATCAATATTCTGAGCAGAAACCTTTGCAATATATTTAGCTTTAAAATACAGTTCCAAAATTAAACATAACAAGATACTTATCTTAACCGACTCACAATCCGTAATACACGCACTTAATTCAGATAGAAAACAACTATTTAAAGCATCTCCTTACATAATCAATATCTCTATATCTATACCAAACTCTAATAGATTTGGGAAAAACTATACATATTACTTGGATCCCCTAACATTCCTTTAGCATCTTTAACAATATAACAGATAAACTAGCTTTCAATTCAGTCAACAATAAACCAATAACTGGGGGCCACGGTGTCTCAGTTGGTAGAGCGCTCACCTCTGGTGCTAGGGGTCGTCGGATCGATCCCTGCTCATGCCATGTGGGCTTTGTGGTGGACAAACACCGTGTGCGTGGGTTTTCTCGGGGTGCTCCCGTTTCTTCATTCCACCAGTTCATCCCATCATCATCCATACGGCCTGAGCCACAGTTGCCTAAAGGCCTTAAAATAAATTCAAATAATAAACCAATAACTAATTTACAACTGAACTGGCAAGATTTAATATACAAAATTAAAAAGAAAATCCACAATAACTGGATAATATGGTACATAATTCCCCATCGCTATCAGTACACACCAATAAACCTTATATCAATTTACAATTAAATCGTCCTTGGTATAACAAATTCCCCACTATAAGACAAGTAATTATCTTATTCATCATTACATACCACTACTAAACAACATCTACATAAAATTAAAATAAGTGAGACTCCTTATTGTGATTGTGAAAATAACACTTATATAGAAGATATCAACCACACACTATTTGAATGTAAAAAATACGAAGAACATAGAACTTCACTACTAACAGCATTAATAAAACAGAAAATTCCCCAACCCACAACTATTTACAATTTAATAGAAGAACCCAACAAAAAACTAGGTTATATTTTACTATTTAAAAAAAAGAATTCAAAAATTACCATAATCAAATTAATCATTTTCATCCGATTTTCTTAGCTCTAACAAAAAAACACATGAGAATCATACAACAATTTAACTTTTTTATCTACAACACATGAGAATCATACTATTATTTATCATATAAGTTACAACACATGAGAATCATACAGTTTTTCATCTTCTTTACTAAAAGATAATCACACGAGAATTCATACCAAACAATATTCTTCAAATATAGTTCCAAATTAATAGCACATAACCTAGTAAATTACATCAATTTGTCAATGTTAAAAAAAGAGCCTAGATTAAAATGTATATAATACATAAGCAATAATGTAAAATGTAATTTTATCTGAATTCATTAAGTTATATCAAGAAAAACTCAAAATCAATCTAATTAATCAAAAAAAAAAGTTTTTATTTGTCCATCACCACTAGTGAAAAAAAAATCAAAAGTCAAGAATTCTAATATAACCAACCAACTTAATATCTACAAATGACATCATCAAAAATCAAGCAACAATGGTACAAATTCGACAGAAGGATCACCTTCCTTTCATTGTTGGATAGTTACCAAAAAGAAGAGATGAAGATAAACTTATGGCTTGATTTCGAAAATGGCGGTTGTAATAGAACGAGAAAGTTCTGTGTGAGATCGTGTGAACGAAAGTGTTGTTTTTTTGTGTTATTAGAATGTTTCTTAAGTGCAAATTAGTGGAATAAACTGTGTGAAGTGTTTATATTTGATACGGTAGAGTGTAGTGAGCTTTACAGACCAGGTATCAGTACAATTAATTGTTATCCAAGTTGTTGCCAAGGGCTCACCTCGGAAATTTCTAGAACAATGATAACAGTGAACAATCCATATTTGTCAATTTTCTCCATGTACTTTTTTATCTACTTCAATCTGTACTACACTACTTCGTTACAGTTAATCTTGGTTACAAAGACAAATACGAAGTATGGATGATTTAGGAAATACTAGAGTAAATAACATTGCCAATAATGAACCCACGAGGCCTCTTCAACAACTCGCCCTCACTCCAGAGACGGACAGCACATCATCGAAGTTTCAGGTAACAGAAAACCAATTTTCTCTTTCTTCCAAAGAAGCTTTGCATGCAGTTTCTTCAATGATGATGAATCAATCGCTATCACAGCATGTACCACAACGTCCTTTGATGACAGTAGGTCTGCAAGAATACCCTTCGTCATCTTCCAATCTGTTGCCACACAAAGGTTCAAGTAATGACCGCATTGATTCGCCCACATCTCAAACTAAAGGTACAAGGGTGGTTTACGAAAATACAACTCCTTCTCCTTGTTTGATGGAGTACACTAACTGTATACCTCCTCAAGGATCAGCTTATTCGGAATCTCTAGGATCAAATGCTCTCAGCCCTGCTCGCCCAGAAGATGTTATTATGCTCTTACAAGCATTCCAACATAACTCACCTCATCCACTTCCTACAACTCTGAGCCCTCCTAATCAAGATGAGATCCGAGAACCATCTCCGGAACAGATGGAATGTATCGATGGGGGTCACCAATCTCCGCCATCACAAAATTCTCCTCCTTCAAAATCTGCGCAAAATCAAGAGGTGACAATTAGTGCGCATGAAAATTTAGCTCAATATTACAACACTAAACAAGCAGCATTTGACAACATCAGTGAGGGTGTTTCTGGTATCTCCAATGAGGGCAAACAAGGACTGAAAAGGAAAAATCTTCCGCCACAAGAGATTGAGCCTGACATTAGTACAAAAAATGTTAAAAGCCCCAAACTTTCAGATTCCAATAGATCTCAGTATCCATCCAAGGACTACTTCTACCCTCAATCTAACTCCGGACCTTACCTACTTCTTTTATACAGTACTGTCAGCAATAACATTGGTGGAATTAACACATCTAGCACTGCTCAGAAACTACAACGCGAAGGAATAAACATTGAACAAATTGAACCACTAGGGCGTTATGGGGTTAAAATACACTTTAAGTCAGCCAAAGAGGCCAATCACTTTGTAGCCAATAATGACCTCCAAAACAAGTTGAACATACGAGCACGCATTCCCAAGATGCTTGTACAAAGAATAGGTGTGGCCTATGGTGCTCCCCTGGAAGCCAACTTAGACGAAGTCATACTAAACACAGAATGTGATCTACCTATAGTAGAGATCAAACGTATG
>JAGDQP010065098.1:0-11469 GCA_022664845.1 Lepisma saccharinum | reverse complement strand
AAATAACACATAAGGATATGAAAACGTGTAGAGAAGCTATATACTATATTCTGAAAAAACACACCTGTTTGTCCGAGAAATATTACAGAGGCTATTGAGCAAACGATTGAAAGACAAAGTGAGTTTACTCATGATGGAGATAAGTTTGTGTTTGTAAATGAAGAAGCTAAGATTATCATCCTAACTTGCGCAAGTAATATGTACGTACAATGATAACATTTACTGTACATATTCGCAGTGTATGTAATGAAGTTTAGATATACTTTGTTCCGGTATAAGTCATTTCGTTCACTTTTGTTCCTTTATAAGCTTGAAATTTTAAATTTAATAAGGAATTGCTACATTTGTGAATAAACAGAATAAAAGTTTGAATAGTCTGTATTAAAGTTTATAGCCTGTTTGTATGCTCATCAGTTTTTTATAATAATTTAACTATTATACTAGTGTTAATAACATTATAATTCAAATGTAGTAACAACAGTTTCCGTTGGCTTTTCAGATTTATTGTGTGAGACAAGTGATGTTGAGGTTTACGCTGACGGTACCTTTTCTTATGCTCCTTGTCATTTTCATCAGTTATATACTATTCACGCATGCAAAAATGAATTTTATTTGCCTCTATGCTATGCGTTTTTGCCGGGAAAGAATAGGCAAACTTATAAAGCATTGTGGGAAATGATAAGAAGTTTAGAAGCTGGAATAAATTTGAGATCGATCCATTTAGACTTCGAAACTGCAACTCACCAAGCTATCAGAGAGATATTTCCAGGATGTGAGATCATTGGGTGTCTAATTTCTTTTCCTGTTCTACTCTGAAGTAAAAACCTGTTTTGCGCACAAATTTTAAAGCTGTCAAAGTGGCAACGTTGGATCAAAATCTGTGCACAAAACAGGTCAATAGAGATTGTGCGCAATTCCGTTGCACCGTCTAGTATTTCCATTACAGAATAGCTTCAAGCAAGAGCATAATAAAAGATTTACGTTATTTTTCCATTACACAGACTTAAAAAAAAAAAAAAAAAAAAGAACAAAATTCATCATGGCATAATACCAATACGTGAAACCATAGAGTAAATACGGACGTATTTAGTCTATGGTGAAACACAACTACATCAAAACTCCAATTAATGTACCAGAATAATTAGCATTTTTCCTTAGTCTAAGGATATAATCAAAATGTCATGACTACTATTATCACCTGCAGTTGGATATTTTTCCGTGTGCTTACGGGCATACAGTTAGAGCTGAAACGACTCACCGGGTCAATTTTCGGACCGGGTCACCGAGTATGCTTGGGATCCGGTCTGACCCGGTGACCCGATTTTGACCAGGAGCGCGAAACAGAGATTTCATTCTTTCCTTATTATTCACTTGCGTTTGAACAGTCTTCCTACCTACGGTGACTGGGAGCAGGAGTGTTACTTCCCAGAGTACAGAAGATACGACGGCGGGAAGTTTCTAACAATAGTAATATACGAAAATAGTCTCATATACCGGTGAAGAAACAAATGTTACCCAAGCTGTGGGTGTAAATACCCCTCCCCTTTGGAAAGGTTATTCTCAAAGAATTTTGTGTTTGATGTATTAAATACGATAAAAGCATTAACATTTAAATTTAAAACTCCCCAATTATAATATGGGTTGATTCTAACCATAGCAAGAACTGGGCAAATTGGTTCAAGATGCGATCATCGGATCGCGAAGTTGACCCAGTCTGGTGATTTCGGTCAAGACTGGGTCCCGAGTCATTCGGGTTAGTTTTCGCAACGGGTCACCTATGTTTGGGTCAGGCTGGGTCACTATTAGTGACCCGGTTTCAGCTCTGCAAACAGTAAAAGAAAACCGTAAAGAAAAGTTTTAGTGACAATTTTCACATTTGTATGGGTACCGGAAGTTAAGAAAATACTGAAAGTCCGAGAAAAAAATAATGAGAATCGCAATGAGCTGTGCCCAATTTCACAGAAATATAGATAGCACAGTTAAACCGAGCGGAAACGTTGCGGTGCTACCTCCTACATAGCAATTTTCACCTGACTCAAACTGAGTCAAGCTTGTTTTGACAAATGGCTCATACAAAATAAAGTTTACAAAGGCTTTTTTTGTTGTTTTTTTTTATTTTATTTTTTTTACAACTGCCACAACTGGGCAAAGCTTAGCAAATCAAGCCAAGAAGGTTTAAACAAGATTGAATCAAACAGTCTAGTTTACAAGAATCAAGATTGAAACAGTCATTACAGGATAAGAAAGGCAAGCAGGTTTTAAGATTGATTTAACCAATCGAATTACGTGTATTTTTGGAGTAGTTTTAGAAAAAGATCTTACCTAATCCTGTCTTTCTTCCATTATACGTATTTATTCTCTTGTCTTGAAGTACAGTTGAAATTTTTCGCACTTGTCTGCGGCTGGATTTGAACCTTGAACCTTACTATCTGTTGCTTTAACCACTAAGCTGCTGGGGCTGTTGAATAAGAACGTTGGCTATGTATTTCATCAACTCAGACATGGACTATAGCGATCGTATAGAGAGTATTTTCATTACAGAATTACTTTAAGAACGGAGCGTGTAAAAGTGTCATGTGTTATTTTCCCATTAAACAGACTTTTTCAAGACGTCTGGCATTTTTAACGACCTAAGCATTTACAACTTTCAGCGTAGCGAATGAATCAGCAGAGGGCGGGGTTAGTTAATATCGTGATTTCATTGTTTAATAAAAAAAACTAACCTATCGTTTCTTAACTATTTCCGAGAATTTAGTAAAACGTTGAAAAGTACAAAAGGAATCAAAAGGGAGCAATTATTTTGAAATACATAGAGAAAAAATAAAGTTCTTATTTTTTTTAAAGAAAGAAGTAAAAATCAATTACTCCACCAGGACTCGAACCGGGTCGCCGTTACAGCTATCCTGTGCATTAAATATTACACCAAACAAGCGACTCCACATCTCTTGATTTTGCGCTGTTGTTTAAGCTTCACATAGTTTACCACAATACCTCTACCACCGGCATAATTCCTAAATCCAGTCATTCCACACGTGATGGAACTTTATCGCATTGAGACGATATCGAAAGTGCAACGAAACAAAATTCAAGAATTTATCAAGTTTGGCAAATTTCCCTCGAATAACTGCTTGTTCCAATAAACTTGACTTAGGGCTGGAATAGGCCAGTTATAGCAACCAGCAGAATAATGATCCAAGAAATTCGTTTCATGTTTATTTACCGATTTCAAAACAATATCAAATCTGACAAGCTGAAAGCAAATGACTGACAACCTTGTCACAAGCTAGCATACTATTTGGGCTGATTCGACACGTTGGAGTATATCGAGATCCTTGGACCAAAATCTGAAGTCAGTTTTTTCTTACCTGCTTTGTCGAGTGCTAGCCCGCTTTACCAACTGAGTGTATAATAATGCAAAAGTACCACTAGGAAAGGTTCAAGCGTCGCGTCACCAGACTCCAAATAACCTTGTAAATAAAAGTTGCTGAATCAAACTCTGGAGACCTATTCCTGACAAGTCCTGACTTGACCCTGACCTAGGGATAGTTAATATTTCCTGTAACTATTACTTTTAACCATTACCGTAGCTTTGATTCTGTAACGGTTCCTTCAGATGGAAAAATAACCGTCACTGAGAACTGTATACTGGATCAATTCCCCAAGAGCAACCCAAGGATGTTACTAAAAAAAATCATTAAAAAAAAACCTTTTAAAGACATACTTTTCTTAAACAATTCGTACTAAAAAGTTAAAGATATTTTTTTATGCATGACTAAAAAGAAAAGACTCCCACATACAATCACTTTATAAATTCTTCAATTGGCCCGCCCCATGTTTTCCTTTTAGTCATGCATAAACGAAATTATTTTTTACTCTTTAGTACGAATTGTTTAAGAAAAGTACGTTTCTATAAAGTTATTTTTATTATTTTCTCGAGTTATTTCGGTGTCCGGATGCTTTTTCTCAAGTTGATCTTGTTAACCAAATCCTAATGTGTTCTGCAACCAGTCAAGCCCAACACCGTTGCAGGCTAGTATTTATTTTAGGATAAAGAAGTCCATATTAAAGAAAATGTATTAAAACATGCTTTTAAAATATATAAATATATATTAAAATAACAATGGAATATCGTATTGTCACCCGACTTACGTCGCTGTGCAATATTCAAAAAAGAAGTTACAACGTTTGGATAGAAAACCATAAAGAACTACACAAGTTACCGCCAGATGTGTGAGGTTTAGACATAAGCGTGGGGTGAGAATAGGTTTTCTAGTTCTGGACTCAAGAATATGTTCGCATTCTGTTCAAATAATATTGCAAAATGTTGAAAAATGAATGTTGAGTTTGAATTTTAATTTAATTTTGAGATCTTTAAGGAAACATTGGCTCAGGTCGGATGGATGATAATGGGATGATTGGTGGAATGAAGGAAGAAGTAGAAAACGGGAGAATCCACAGAAAACCCACGCACACGCTGTTTGTCCATCACAAAACCTACATGGTATGAGCACGGATCGAACCGACGATCTCTAGCACCAGAGGTGAGAGCCTACCATTGAACCACCGTGGAAAAGTGAATGTGAAGTGATGTACAAAAAGTCAAAACGTGTCACTTGAAAAAAACAAGACTGAAAGTAAATGGTATAAGTACGAAAAAATGCACCTTCTCTAAGTATCAAAGATAATATTTCACTTCCCGAGGGCTGTTTCATTGAAGCTATTGGTTCTACGAAAACAAATACATAGGAACTTAATTGTGAAAAATTTTGCACTCTTTCTTTTGGATAACAACCACTTTTGCGCTAGAACGCAAAGGAGCTGAGATATTTCGAAAAGAAAAATAGTTTTTTGGTACCATTTTTCAAAGACGCAGCGTCGGCGGGAACCTGACGATATTGCAAATTTAGTATGTTTTGGGGTCATCGAAATGAACACTTTTAGCAGGATTTTAAAAATACCTTACTTAATGCAATCAACACCCACTTTTTGTTCCCTATTCCCTGGACTACAGGTAGATAATTTCATTTTTGTTTAATATTAGTGATAATTTCATTTTTGTTTAATATTAGTGATACCTGATATGTAACAATATTGCACATGTTGATTCTGAATTTTATTTATGCCCTCTGGGCAACAAAAACTTAGACCGGAAAAATGGATGGGGAGAGGATGTTGGAAGTAATCGCCCAAGGCTTAGTTTTATGGGTACCATCCTGGTATTTGCCTTGTGTGACTGAGAATAAAAGCTTTAAAAACCTCAGTCAGGATAGGCGGCCGCTGGGATCATTCCCAGGATCATTTTGATTGCTTAGCCAGCGCTCTACCAAGTACCAAACTGGGCTACGGCCACCCAGTAGCAGTTTTATTGGTCATATCAAATGCAACTGTATTTTCTGTTTCTTATATGCTTCACCGACATGAATCCTTCATTCAGGACGCTGAGACAGTGCTGTCCCCCAAATTGTTTCTCGGTCGTCGGTCTAGCGTATGAAATGCATATTGAATATACGGTATGCAAAGTTGTGTACGTACACAATTGCGTTTTGAAATTCAAAATTGAGTGGTGCTCGAACCCACAGGACCCCCCCCCCCCTTTAAACACATCACTGTGGTAACTAATTCTAGAATTTCGTGACAGGATCTTACAATTATCAGATAGAGACCTAATTGTCTGAATTCTTTCCTCAAACAAGCGCTTCTTTTGTATAATGCTGCCTGGTACGAACTCTACACGTAAACTAATTTAACAGACAAATAATTCCTATAAGAGGTTTGTTAATCTTGCTTTAGTTGTAATCTATCTACCTGTTAACGGTCTTGCAACTGCATAAAAAGTTACAATTGCTTTTATGTGTTTTTTCGAGTAATTACTTCATATGTTATAATAACACCATTTGTTGTATGAAGTTCAGAAAACTCAACAGCTTCGTGTTTACCACACTTCAACAAATCGCACATGCGTTTTACATATCAATGAATCCGCGCTTCACACACACAAACACACACACACACACACACACAAACACACATGCTCTAATTAAAAATCAGCGACAAAGTGAAAACCAGCTTTTAAAAAAGTCCTCACAATTGCTATTGTAATTGCAACATGACGTGGAAAGTGGCAAGACTGTATGAAAACTGGTGTTTTTCTTCCTTGGAAACTGGCCCATACCATGCACTAATTCAGCGACGCGTAACACACGTAAGTCGATGAATATTAATTGGAACTACGGCAAGCGTACATACTGTATGTGCTTTCATGTAGGGCGTAACATATGTTGAACAGATGGGTAACCACATTCATTGTAGGCTCCAGGGTGACAAAATGAGGGAGCAGTCATGGGGAATTTGAATCCAGAGATCAAGATAGGTGTCATATGTACCATCAGCATTTAAGTGTAGTTGATGAGCATATTTGTAGTAAGAAACATTTCACAACAAACTAACAGCACTAGTGAAGGAAAGAGATAATTATGATCGTCATTTCTCAGCTGTTTACTGTTATTCTTGTCAAAAACGGCGTTTTAAAATGATAGCTAACAGTTAATGTTAACAATATTGAAGCAACGTAAAATGTTGTATGGTAGTCGTTATTTAATGTCTGCCTCGTAATCGTGAGGGGTTTCCCTGGATACTCTCAGTTACACCATGGAAATTCCGGGATGATAAACCATTCCTTCCCCTCCTTTATTCAACCAAGAGGATATCAGTTATTGATGGTTTGAAACTTTGGCCACAAATATGGAGGCCAGTTCTTTTTTTTTTTAATAATGTTTAGTTGTTTGCAATGGAGATGTTCTACTTGTTCTACTTCCTTGAAAGCTTTGGCAAACAATATTTTGTATGTGCCATTTTAGTAAACATTAGCTTTGGCTCGTCTCGATTAAACAATTGCAATGATTTTTAAAATTTAAAATTCGCAAGCATCCATGCTTTACGCTGGATTCGAACCCGCAAGTTCGTGGACACCGGTCCAGTGCCCTAGTCCACTCGACCATCGAGTTCTATCTCTTCGTTCAACGCCCTACACGTTAAATACAGTTCTGTTTCTTCTAGTTCAAATTATCTATCATAAGTAACTACTGTAGTTATAGAAAAGTAGTAAGGAAGCATTTCATCTATAGACACACAAGCTTAAAGCATTAAAAAACTAACACTGCTGGAAGAAGTGTTGAAGGAATGATTATTTGTTGCAGGGGTACAATGGATTAAATTTCCAACTGTCAGTAATTTAGTAACTCGTAAGCAGAGTGGAAATGAATAAATAATAATGATATATTACAATATATATTGTTATTATTATTATTATATCCTTCCTGTCAGCTTGTAAGAACAAGAATTTTATGCAGTGCAGGCCAGAACGGCGTACCACTTGCAATATTGGAGTACTCCTTACACAATCTGGTAATGATTTACACAATTTTATCCCTACCATTTCCCTAACTTGTATTTTATTTATGGTCTTTAGGCATCTAAGGCTCAGGCCGGGATAGGGGAGGGCAAAAGATGTTGGAAGGTCTCGGCCAGAGCCTAAGTTGAAGGTATCATCACGGACATTTGCCTGGTATGACTGACGAAACCCCTGGAAAAACCTCAGTCAGGATGGTTGATCGCTGGGATTGAACACAGGACCTCCCGAATGCTAAGCAAACACTCTACCATTTCCCTTAGCCTAACTAACTAACTCTATGGCTTACGGAACACGCAAATTCATCGCCGTAGTAACAATCATTCGCCAATGGATTCTATCCTAGGCAAGGTCAAACCAGTTTTTATCATGGACAACTACTTCTCGAAGTTACCTTAAAATATTGTTCCTCCAACGACGTACTCTGTCTTCACAACGCCCTCTGTTTCTCTGGTTTCCCAACAATGATGGAATATAATCTTCGTTTTTCTCCCATCCGAGCTACATGGACTGCCTATTTCAGCAGTCGTAATTTCATTATTAATTTAATATCGAGTGAATCCTATGATTTTTAGAGTTTTAGTTACGCAGTCTCCTCCATTCTCCGGTCATTTCGTCCCATATATCTTTCTCAAAACATTGTTTTCAAACACTCGCACTCTATGTTCAACTGCCAGGGCCGTACTCCAACTCTAGCAACTGTAAAGTATTACTAATATGCAATTAAACCATAATTTTGGGCTTTGACATAAACATGGAATGTCAACGAAATGTTCTAGATATATTGTGCAATATTTTGGGCATCTTGTTGTTGCGAAGTTATTTAGAAACCAGTATAAAATGAATATCATAAGTTAAGTAATTGGTTTCTAGCTCATTAAATTAACATTACAGCATTTATTACCATATTTTGATCGATCATAGTTGGGGCGAAGCAGCACTGGGCCAACTATGATCGATATTGGCCATTATTGGCTCAATATTCAGTGCTGCTAGGGTTGTTGCAAGCTATCATGCTATCTGAGTCTAATATATAACAAAGAAAGCGCAAGATCGGGATGAGTGGAGATGGCTTAGCTTGCCTTGAACGACCTGCCGCTTTCGGTAGAACACTGATGATGATTCTAAAAATTTATTAAAAATATTTTAGTAATGCGTGTTTGAGGTCAACGCGTGACAAGTAAACTGACATATGATATTCTAAGTGAGTAATCCTGTGATAATAAAGTGAATAGGATCACAACGTGCGTAGACATGATGTTGAGGATCTATACTCTTAATTTCGAAAGAATGTAGTACCTTAATTTGTATAGCAACACCACCAGCATACAGAAGGGGAATCGTTACTACGGATACGTTTGTGTTATACGTCATAGACACTTCCCAAATTTCCCTTAGTTGACTGCTTAAGTCAGAGTCACTTGTCTGCGAAAAAAAGATTTCTGATAGCGGGGTGGCTCTGCTCAGACCGAAGAATAGACTTCCATCCAGTAACTACGTCACAAATACACACAGAAGGAAAGGAAGGAGAGAAAATGGAAACACTGTTATCTCAACTTCGTTCTACCTAGTTCTTGCTGATCGCCGTAATAAGCGCGAAGGAAGGGAACAAGCGCGAAAAGGAATTAGAGTTACAGAAACAAGCGCGAAGCGGAACTAGAGCGACAGGAACAAGAGCGAAACGGAATTAGAGCGACAGGAACAAGCGCGAGAGGAACTAAAGCGAAAGTTTCGCTCTTATTTCGTTTCGCGCTTGCTCCGTTTTGCAATAGTTCCTCGACTCCGTTCTTTCTACTTCACCCTACTGGCACTACCCCGGATCCAAACTTTTATAACTGTGACTATAATGTTTTTGTTCTGCTCAACATCGCCAGATACTGACAAGTGAATGGACAGTGAGGGTCCAAAGTATAAGTTGTGGGAAATGTCTAAGCTAGCAAGACATAATACATCCCTTCAGTTTGTCATTTCTTTCTTGTTTTCCGAGCGACCAATTGTCAATGCTTTAACACTTACTCTTTCACTTAGCCACATTTTTCACACGTTTATTCTCCATACACAAATTTCTATCTAATCCAGTGCCTTCATTCTGGATAGCGCAGAAACCATAACCTTCTGCAAAGTTCTCCTCAGTCCCACCAGGCCTGGATGGTACCTTCAACTTAGGCCTTGACTGACTGCTTTCCGCATCCTTTCCCAAACCCTATCCTGGCCCGAGCCATAGTTGTCTAAAGGCCGGAATAAATTCAAATGGAATCTTTCGAAATCGCGAGTTGTCAATGGACAATATCCAACATAAGAAACTAATGTTACCGAGCGATCGAAACTGAAATGGTACAGCGTTGGCTTAGTAATCGTAACGATCCAAGCGGTCACAAATCCCGACTGAGGTTTTTCCAAGACTTTTCTTCAGTCACACCACGAAAATAGTGGGATGGTACTGTCTAGCCCCTGGCCAACTACCTTCCAACATTCTTTCCCCCATTCTATCTCGTCCTGAGCCTGAGATGCCTAAAGGCTATAAATACATTTAAATTCAAAATAAACTTTTAATATATACACCGTTGTCACTATACTCTGTCTCACGTTAACCTTCTTATTTCCGCCATCGCCATATCAACATGCACGTCAGTGCATGCAGCCAAATTCTCCGCGTCACAAAACGTCAGCACTGCCAGAAGCATGTTATACAGGAACAAGAGTTTATTGCGAAATTGGCGATTTCGAGGCCCCCTAAGAAAGAAGATGTTAAATATAGGAATATGAGCTCTCAAAGTCAAGGAGATATGGCAAATATGTGCAGGTGTGCAAAATTTCATATTCTTAGCTTGAAGCATATTCGAGTTGTGGACCCCTGAAATTGCGTATTTTAGGCTGACACTCACTGATTCACTCACTCAGCATATTGTTTAGGGTGTTTGGAATAAGTTAGAAACATGAAATTTGGCATGAAGATGGAGGATGATAAGTAGTTAAAGGAAAAATTTCGATATTTTGAAAAAGTCGCCATCTTGTATTCAAAATGGCCGCCAAACATAAAATTTCAAAGAATACACAGCCTAAAGCTAGAAGAACAAAATTGGTATGAAGGTACATCATCACTAGTAGGTTAAGAAAATATGACAAAATGTTGAAAAAATTGCCATCTTGGATCCTAAATGGCCGGCTAAACGAAATTTCTATAGAATACACAATCTAAACGGCTGGAGCTGGAAAAGCGAAATACAGTATGACGGTACACTATCATCTGTAGGTTACGAAAATGCTAAAATGTCTGCAAAGACGCCATCTTGGATCCAAAATGGCGGACCTCATAAATCCATTTCCACACCGTTTGAGCTAGAGATACGAAATTTGGCATAAAGGTGTATTATCAAGAGTAGTTTAGGAAAGTATTACAACATTTTGAGGAAGTCGCCATCTTGGATTCAAAATGATAGCCCCAAAACCATTTTCCACACCATTCGAGATATAGAGAAATGAAATTTGATATGAAGGTGTACCATCACGATTAGGTCACGATAATTAATTGAAATTTATTTAACTTTTGTACATTACAAGTTTACATAACATTAGAAAATGTTAAAAGTGTCTCCATCTTTAATCCAAAATGGCTGCCCAAAACCCATTTTCCAAACCACTGAAGCTATAGAAAAGAAATTTGGTATGAAGGTGTACCATCACGAATAGGTTATAATAAATGGGGCAAGCCTCCCCCGGCGGTATGGGGGAAGATCTGAACCATGAAGGCGCAAACGCCGGAGAGTCTGGTTACGATAAAGGGGGCGCAGCCCGCCATGGGTTCCCGAGGGCAGCGCCTCCAGCGAAGCGAAGCGAGTATATATATATATATATATATATATATATACGGTATATATTATACACGTACAAAAAGCTGTGAAATCCGAGCAAAAACGGTTAGTCCAATTCAGATTTAATAAAGTGGTAAAAAAATGGGTAAGGGCTTGGACTTGGTATTCAGTGGTCCCGGGTTCGGTATTCCTTCACCTAAAGTTTTATTTTTTTTTTATTTTTAAGAGAAACTCCTTTTTATTTTGTAG
>JAGDQP010065097.1:0-11469 GCA_022664845.1 Lepisma saccharinum | reverse complement strand
AACCAAAATGTTCCTACGCGCCTGTTGACAGACAAATTAATTGCCCATAAAATAACAAATAAAAGTTAACTAGCTGCCATCATCTTGATTTTTAGTACTTGAAGGGAACATACAGGAATTCTGTTATCTCACTAGCTATTAGTGGAGTTGTGCGAATTTGAAACGAAACCATAGTGGTTTCTATCTCAAACGACATATTTAAATGAGATATTCGCCGTGATCTGTACATATTTAAAATTAAATACGTAAGGAAACGAATTCAGAAACCCGACCCTAGTAGCATTCTTTGTTGGGCCAACGGTTGGGAAATTGCATGATTTGGCACGAAATAATCATGTTTAACCTGACAAGAAAACATACTGATGGTGCAGAAAAAAATACAATTTTTTCCCCTTGCGTCATGATTAGGATGTCAAAATATATGTGCATGAAAATTTTGGCAACCCGAGCGTAATTGGTTTGGGAGATATTGAGGATACAATAGTCAGATTCTTGTCTGTGGAGAGTGATATTAAAGTGTTGAAATACCATGATACTTTTCAATTGCTAAAGGAAATAGGAAGAAAATACATAGTAATGGGTACTGGGTGGAGGGCGCTACTTTGTGGATAATATATTCTTCATGGCCGCCATCTTGAAGTTCGCCATCTTGAATCTCGATTGATTTTTTTAAATGCGAAGGGTATCGTGTAATATGACATTCTGGGCTAGAATTTTACGGGAAATACGTTTCTGCAGTCTGTTTTGCCGTAAATGTAATATTGTGAGAGCTAAGGGTTAGCATGAGGTATGGCCAGCGGATTACCGCTATAAGTTGATCCATGAGTTTCTGGAGTAATCGCTTCTGCTATATTGATGCAATAGACTGCAAACAAGTATTTCGCCTTGAAATAACGACGGAAATGAAACCGAAATGCGTACAAATCCATATCGATAGGGCACTATACTCACGAACAATTTGTATGTACGACGTGGGACGTGGCTACGTTACGATATGATTTGAAATAATACTTATTTTCAGAGCCCTACTGCAACACTCATTAATCATCACGGCCATCAGATAGAAGTACTACTGTACATCGTCGATGGTGGAAACATGGTATTTCATAAGGTAAGGCAACAAAGCTCGGAAACAACCTCTTTAGCTCAAAGCTAATAGAAGAAAATTCAAGAAATGCGTTTGAACAACGCAGAGGGGAAACTGTACTTTAAGGATCTGCACTTTAAGGAATTTGTTATAAGTAAATTTTCGTATCTACTTTTATTTATTAAGATATTGCAAATGACTTTTACTGTGAGTATTATTTAAAGTATCTAGTTTATTTAGATTTAATCTCGAAGTATAAACACATAAAATATTTATATTTATTTTAATGAACAAAAGTGTAAAAACGTAAAGTAACTGGCACTGAAAAAATAGTAAAAAAAAAAAAATAGCAGTGGTGGGTACAGTGATTGGCACATTTTTTTTCTTTTTAAAATATCTGTTTGTTTTTGAATGGACAAACACGTATTTAAGCACTACACTGAAACGGGAGTAGCCTAATTTGTGCTCCAGTGACGATTGCAGAGAGGGGTACAGGGGGGAACCCCCTCAACGGAAAATAATTTATTATTTATAGTATTTTTTCGACAATTTATTTCAGAAAAAAGCTTTGATTTCTTTCAGACAAATCTAATTATCTAGAAATATCAATTTTGGGAGATACCAGTGTCATAATCTATGACCACACTTTGCAACAAGAGCGGAAATATGATATATTAATACACAAAAAATTAAATTAGCGGGAAAATATCGAAAATCTCCCTGGGTCCCTTTCTAACGAAAATCCTGGATCCGCCACTGCTGTATTCGGGAAAGATGCTTTACTACTGTTGGAAATGAGGAGGATACCGATAAAACAGAGTTTAGGGCACTATAGGAGACAACGTAACTTTCAGAAAACGATAACTGTGCACTATCCGAAAACAATATCGTAATGATTTCTCTTACTTGCAGTTATTACTTCGTAAGGTAGCGATGGGATCGTATATGTTAAGATAGTGCTACCACGTCATATACGATCCCATCGCTACCTTACGAAGTAATAACTGCAAGTAAGAGAAATCATTACGATATGTAACTAAAACAGGTGCTTAAGAGCAACTAAAGAAAACAAAGAATGAAGGCTAACCAAAATATATAAATTTCAGACTGTCCTCCACATATATAAAACAATGTGATCTTACACGGGTTAAAAAAACAACAACTTGTTACTGAATACCAAACTGCATTTAACAAAGCCTTGAAAGAAATAATATATGTCATAATACATACTGTTGTCAAAGACTCCTACGATGGAGAGTTTAAACAAAGGTACCTTCTAAACAGCTTGAAACACAAAATGAGAAAAGACACTTCTGTAACCTTTGACTTGCTATCAAGAATAAGAAGTTTACACTAAGACATCAGAGATAGAAAACTTGCAATCTAGCATAAGTAATATAAGACTACTTGCAAAACTTCAGCACTCCAAGTATCTCACTCACAGGCTCCTAGATTAATTAAAGGGACTAGTTTATACTAACGTGGAACAGCCAAACTACAAAATTACTATGGAGGGGATACACAGTTACGAGAGGAACCGAACCTATAGCACACGCCAATCTAAATGCAAAAACGTGCTCTAAGAATTTGTTGGAATGTTGTCATATGAATGGAGAAGGGGGATGCTCTCAGGCAATAAACACAATAAAAGGGAAACTTAAGGAAAACCAGAGATCGGTGCCTGGAAGAACCCTAAAAGACCTACTGAATCCATGTACTGGAAGGAGGATCGGACACATAAACAGTGACATACATTAAATGAACAAAGAAACTAAGAAGAAACCAGAAAAACGAAACAAGATGGAGAAAGAACGTTCACAAAATGTAACACACAGGAAGGGCAGAATTTACCATTCAAAAGTAGACAAACTAAGTGAAGCAGCAGGGTGATCCTATGCTGCTACTGACAGGGTGACGCCCAGGGAGATTGCAGCTGCATAGGATCAGCCCATATGAGGGAGCCAAGGACGTGCAAAATAGACTCGACTGTAACGTCCAATGCATATTCATATGAGAATCGATTATGGACAAGTACGGACTTTCCAGTAACATGAAGGCTTGAGACAAACATGCGTAAAGGTCATAAATTTACCATTTCGTGTTGAGAAATACTAAAAAAGCTCCAAAAGCGGAACGCGAACAATAACACGAGCGCGTTGGATCTTTGCGTTAGAAATCCAGCGTCTTACTAACTCGGCTACCCTGCAACATATAAGTAAAGACCAAAACAATACAGTATTTAGGGTGAGATACAGCGTTGTACTAACTCTGTAGACACCTAAACTAATACTCCGACTACTTATACGACGGTATTACCCTACGTTCTAATCAAATTGTTAACATACAAGACATAGCAAATCAACACATTTAATGAAAAACACTGACTTCATTTCTTTGAGTGCGCACGCATGTAATTCCCATGTGAAGCAACATCGCACAAGTGGGCTAAAGCGGGTCAGTATTGATCGACACTAACGATGTGGGCCCTTCACGGTACCCACGTGGCCCCCATGTCGTTTTGCTATTTGAGATATGTAATTATTCATTTTCTGTATACCTTTCAGTTACTTTGATACGTAATAGCGTACAAAAAAATTAACTATATATATTAATTCTACCTGGGTTTTCAGTTTGGGTGGTGTAAAGTCAAAATTAGGAAGGTATAAGTGTAGTTTTGCATTCTTTTCCATCAATTTTTGACTGTAAAATTCTTAAAATTGTGGTGCACTCGAGAATTAAGGGTGTAACCCCTTTTTAAAGACCGAGCCACATAGCTCAGTGGTAGAGCGTTTTCATAGCATTCGGGATGTCGTGGGTTCAATCCCAACGGCCGACCATCTTGACAGGATTTTCAGACTTTTTCTGTCACTCCAGGCAAATATCGGGATGGCACCTTCAGCATAGACCCTTGCCGACACCTTTCTGAATCCTTACCCCTCCCTATCCCGGTTTGAATCTTAGATGCCTAGAGACCATAAGAAATTCGAATTCAGAAACCCATTCCACAGGCTTTGTATTTTTGAGTGTCCAGTTTCGGACGTGTTTTTGACGTCCATTGAATGTCCCTACTTGGATCTCTTTGGGATATCCAGTTTTGGATGTTCATTGTATGTCCTTTGGATGTCTCTTTTTAGATTTGGTCTTAAATTGAACGTGCAAGTACCATTTCTAGACATCCTGTGCTATGTGGGATCGTGAGCTTGAGTTTGGTCGGTGTTGAAGTTCTATCCTGAGGTTAAGGTTCATTGGGGTGGAGGTTGAGGTTCCATCTTTAGATTGAGCGTGAGTGAAATTGATGTTAAAGTTCCATCGTGAGGTTCAGGTTAAGATTGAGTGAGTTCGATGTTGAAGTTGTCATGAAGTTGAGGTTGAGTGCGGTTGAGATTGAACTTCCATAGTGAGGTTGAAGCTAAGTGAAGTTGAGGTTGATGTTCTATCGTGAGGTTGAAGTTTTATCGTGGAGCTGAGGTGAAAGTCCCATTGCAAGTTTAGGTTACGTGAGGTGAAGATTGATGTCCAATCGTAAGGTTGAGGTTAAGTAAGGTCTAGGAAGTTCCAACGCGCGTTGAGCTTCATTACCTAATGCATATTATTGAAAATTGGGTGCAATTCAACGGACACATCCAGAGTTGTATAAGTAAATTTTTAAATAGGGTGCCAACAGTGACAACTGATGTGATTCAGAACCGGGACATTCACAGTCCAAATTTGGAGTGGATATGTCCAACGACGTGGAAGAAACATTTCAAATAAGAATTTTTAAAAATCGGTTGACAACACTGATAACCTGGACACGATAACAGACTTAATCTACCTCTATTACCTGTCCCAGTACCCAATGCACGTGGGTGCAAAATTTTATATATATCAATGGACATGTGTAAATTTGTTTAAATAACATCCATTTTACTTACATTCTTATTATGAGTTCGCAATGTTGAGAACAGAGATGCTTGGGAACGACGACAAAAACAATATTTTTTTATTATGTTGGATAATGTTTATGTCCAATTCAGTGCGAAATTCTTCAATTTACGTGTGAAAGCAAATTGAAAAAAAAACAAAAAGGTTGGCAACACTGACTGAACTTGGGCACAATATCCAACTCGGACTACCTCTATGACCTACGACAGTAACTAATGCATATACATGCAAAATTGGTGCAATTGTGAAGAGGTTCGGAGAATTGATGATTTACGGGCCGGCGGGTTAGGAAGCGAAGAAGCTAATGGACTGCGGACTGACCCGCTGCCTCTCCAGCAGTCCAATAGAGGAGGCGAGCCGGAACATTACAGCCGTAGTTGTGTGAACACACCAATGAGTCGGCGGGGTGCAGGCCGGAACCGTGTGCCGTCCTGAAACCCATCCGGGTCGAAGCCCTTTCGGGGGGTTGGGGTGCGGGCCACAACCCCGTGCGGGTTGAAACTCTGTCCGGGCCTAACCTTGAGCCGGTGGGGTGCGGGCTTGTCGTGGGGCCTACGGGCCGGCAGGCCGATACACCGTGTGGATCGGTGGGCCGAGCCGGATCGTACCCCGGTCCGTTCATAACTCAACATCCGGATGAAGAGGAAGTTCTGTAACTGTATTTAAATTTTCCTAATTAGAAAAGTTACTTTTTACGAACGACAAAATATTAACCATATCATTTTAAACCACATCAGCAATCGCATTGTTGAAAGTCTTCATACTTTATCGTGCTGATAATATGTTTGAGATAGGAAGAAAAACGCATCTACCTACCGAAGGGACAGGGCACGTGTTCACCCTTTATTTGGGAACGAGTTCATCATTGTGCTGGAAACGTAGTTAGAATTCGATGTAATAAAATCATTATTCCACTTCGTAATTAACGTAATTCGTAAAGTAGCTTCCCTTGAACCGATGCTTCATTTCGGAAAGAGCAAGAAGTTGCTGGGTGCTAGGTCTGGGAAATATACAGGGTAGGGCAAGATTTCGAACCACATTAAACTCTTTTCTAGTGTTAGAATATGTTGATACATTTTGTTGTGAGAATTCTCTTAAGTTTCTCCTCCACTTCGTTATTTACCCCAGCTAGATCACAACAACACTTGCTAGTAATTAACTCCTAACTGAGTGTTCTGTTAGAATAATTTCTTGGGAGTTAAAGGAAACGAACAACATCACCTTTCTACCTTTGCCATTTTCTGGCGGGAGGTGGCGATAGTTGCTACGTTTCCGTTGTCTCGCGATCTTCTTGATATCCAGGTAGAATAAACTCAGCATTTATTCATTGCCGCTCAGTAGATGAGTACACCAAATTTGTTGTTTTTACGTGGCAACACCGCAGGTTAAAGTCCAGGTCAGTGAAAATATGGCAACATGGCAGGTCAAAATCCAGGTCACCTTATCTCTTATCAGTGACATGTGATATAAAGATTAGAATATATAGAGGGCAGTGTTGTTGCATATAACATACCTAGCGTGGAGCTCTAGTCATGGACAACTATCAGTATAAACGTGAAGTTGAAGAAGACGAAGTTGAGTTATCAGTGGAGGATGGGGAGATAGTGGAAACTTTAGCATTACTAGCTAAAGACCTTCAAGAAGAAGAAGAAGAAGAAGAAGAAGAAGAAGGTGATCGTACAATATTCAGTTTATTAAAATCTAGAAGAAATGGAGAAGATCGGCGTTCATCTTCATTATTATTATCATCAATGGTGAAGGAGGAGGAGGAGGATGATATTGAAGAGGTATATTCATGCATAGTTCCAAGGAAGCCGGAGAAGCAGTTGAGAGGGAAGAAGCGTATTTTGGTAAAGGGAAATTATCCTGTGAAGAAAAGATTGTTTTATGGGAAGGACTCATCAGTAGAAGTTGAAGAGAACTCTTCATTAATATCAGGAGAAGAATTACCATCGATAGTGAGATCAGGACGAGTATTGTTAAAAGCAGTAAGACCAGCTATAAAGAAAGTTAATACAGCAACAGCTGTAGAAGCATCATCAGGATCATCAGCCTTGGTGAAATCAGAGCGAGTATTGGTGAAAAAGGTTCCATCATCATCATCATCATCATCATCATTAACAACAGCAGCAGCAGGAGAAGGTGTAAGTAAAAGAACATTGAAAATTTCCAAGTGCAAATGTAAAAATAAGTGAGTGGATGAAGAATGCATACGAGGTGCATTAATCAAGTGGAATCCTAAATCATATTTAATTTGCGAAGGTTGTTTTAATGAAGAAAACAATCAACCTAGTCATGCGTGTCTAGGTTATATTAAGCCTGAAGAATTGGTTAACGGTGAAAAAATAGAACATTTTGAAAACGGGTGTGGTATTTGCTATTGAAGCCATCTACAACGAATAAACTGTATCAAATATATAAAGAAGATCATCGTGAAGTGATTAATAATGTTAATGATGAAGTAATCATGAAGAATATGAAATTTGAATTATGGCGTATGGTTAAGATACATATGTCTTCAGTGATTGACATATTACATAAAAAAGATAAAAATGGAAAGAAGGAGTGAGAACATTGTAAGGAAATAAGAAAGAAGTGAAGTGAAAATGTCTGATTATCAATGTACATTTTGTGTGGGGGTATATATAAGGGAACGGTCTGTTGTGGAAACCTTTAGGACATATTTAAAGGAAAGTGCTATTCGATGTAATGACTGCAAATTAAAGGTTCCTCATAATAACTGTATATATATGTGGAATACAGGAAAAGTGTTATCAAAACATTTGTTGAAAAAAGTAAACGATCATGAACAATTTATGGAGTATTATGAAATTTATAAACGACAGGGTCATGTAAGTATTTCCATGAACACTTTTTTCAAATCTTGTAGAGAATTAGTTCATAATAGTGAATTCATTGCTCAGCTCATACCAGATGTAATACATGAACAATTTTCAGTAGAAAACTCTGTAAGTGTGCCTTCAGATCAGTACATTATTGATGTGCAGGGATTTAAAATCTCTGCGCATGAGTTTATTATGACAGAATTTTGTATCATAGCGTGTGATGCTAGTCTTTTATTCCACTGTTTAGTAAAACTTCTATGTGACATTACGGAAATGGGAGTAGGATATCAAAAACAAGTACAATGGTTAACCCAGAGCTTTCACGGTTTACGCTGGGACATAACAAATGGATACAGCGTTTCACATCTTCGTAGAATAATTTTTCAACTATGTTCAAGTAAAGCTACATTTTTTGTAAAGGTCTTGAAAGGTACAATGGATTAAAAAACTATTTCCCTTGGAAACTGTGAATCATATAAGTGAAAAGGAATGTCCTGCTCTGAAAACATTAAATTTGAACACTGGTATCTCTAAGTGTACTTATCATGACCCTGTTGAGGTGAATGCTTGTGCATTAAGAAACTGTTTTCAATTGCAACATTGGATGAAACATGAGAAACCACAGAATCTTGTAAATACCTTATTAAGAATACAGCTGTAAGAAGTATGTGTAAGTTATTTTATAGATCAGTTTGCTTTATGTTCTTAATAAACATTATACTTACAATTTATTTTCTATATTTTATTTCATATAACCTTAATAATAATAATAATAAGCATATAAATGAAAGATTTCTTTTAGTATAATAAAATTTTTATTTACATTTTTCTTTTCTTTTGATAATTTTTTTTACGTGATTTTACAATTGTATCATTTCTCTTAAGATTCATAGTGTAAAAAGAAGAGAATATATTTTTTCCTTGAACGGTGAAATAAATAAATACAATACAGAACAGTCCACAAAGAATAGATTCTTCATGCTGAATTTGTGTTTTGTTTACATGATATATTTTACAATTTCGTTTTAAAAAAATACAATTGGTTTACTAGGATCATTTCCAAAACTATCAAAATATTGTCACCGTCCATGTTTATTAATATATATCCCAGTCCAATGAGTTCCAGGGGAAGTTGAGGGACTTAAATTTACTATAAGTGCTGCCGGATATTCAACCTGTTTTGGTAAAGTGTCCACTGAATAAATTCCAGTAAGCGTAGTTGCACTAGCACAGTCCTGAAGAATAACTTTTAAAATTTCATCACTCCACATCACAATTAGGTTCACTAATTGGTGTTGGTTCATACACTGTTCTATTTTTAGGTAAAATAAAATAATGTAGATGATAATATGTTAAATACTTTGCATACACTGAAGCTTCTTTTAAGGCACAGCGAAAACTTGTAAACTGGTGAAGATGATGAGCACAACTTTGCGATGGAAAAGCTAGTGAATTATATTTTGGGCATTTTATATCTTCTAAATTAATCACTGTTCTTTCTAGAAGAGACTGTAAAAAAATCTGACGTGCTTTTCCATGCGCATACACACTTTCACTGCAGGAGGTATACTTAGTGACTATGTTTTTAACTTCCTCATATTGAACTTCGCCTTCAATCCACTCTAATCCAAATACACGTTGACTTAAATATTCATTTGCAAATCTCAAACTTGGAATAGTAATTTTTGACATTGGAAAGGGAGGTTTGAAAAGCCAGGTTTGAAAACTATTAGCATCAGGATTAACTATGGCTAGCTCTGTCACTATAAAATTATTTTCCTCATTACACTCAAACGCGGAAAAGTGTATTACAGTCCTCATGGTCACTCTCAAACTGAACTAAGTTTCACATCGTATGATCTGTATATACATTACGATCTTTATCAATCTGAATAAGTGAATCAAATTGAGCGTAAACAATACATGAAATAGAATGTGTTATTGGTTGACTGAACCCTATTTTAAGATTAACGGGAGAATCCTTAATAACATCCCATGTAGAATCATCTAAAGTATTAGTAGGAGAAAGAATAAAAGCATAAAGATTATATCCATGAGGGTAATCAGAATATGTGACTGTATGACTTACATTTTCATGAAATATAACAGTTCCAGAGAACAGAGTATGAAAACATTGAACATATAGTTGATTATCATAATCTGGAGTAAGAGGGGTGGGAGGATAAAATTGGGAACCAACTTGTACTTGCAACTTATTAATATTAAAAGTTTGAAAGTGGAAGGGATTTTCATGGTATTTTCCATTGAATGCAGTATTTGCAGTAAAACCTATAATAAGAACCTTTGGTACATTTCCAAGAAATATGTTATCAAGATTATAGGAATTAACATTTGCAGGAATAGTGTGTACTCTTGTTTCAACTCTAGTCAATGGTAATTTAGCAGTATCATGAGTCATTAAACTGTTTAACTGTAAAGCTAAATCAGCAGAAATATTAATTCGACGAACATAGAGAATAACCTCTTCTAGTTTAACTTTAAATGTAGAATTTTCAGCTGCCATTAAGCAGAATGCATCTTTACTACGACTTAATTTTATTCGAAGATTAACTTTATTTGGAAGAACTCGATTAGATCCTGAAATATCTGTATAAAGTCGTCCATACATATCAATGGAAGCGCTACAAGTAACAAGAGATTTTCGTTTATAATAACCAGCATTATTTTCATTGAGACTATCAAAATGCCCTGCAGTATCCTTATACCATAATCCAGTGGTTAAAAGAGTTTTACTTGCATCTTCAGAATAATTATGTAAGGTTTCAAAGTATGCTCTAAATGGGTACGTACCATTTGAAGAAGGAATAATTTTATCATTTAAAGAAATATCAAGTTGGGTAAAAAGTGAATGTAAAAATTATTTATCGGCGCTACATTATCTGCTACAACGGCTGGTGGTCCTTCCGCTGCTACTTGTAAATTATCTCCGTTCCCCCTTAATACTTTACACTTGACATAAAGATAAATATGTGCAGGAAGAATATATTCAGCAGTATCTCCAGGCACAAGAAATTCTATAGGTCCATCAGAAGAAAGCGATGAAATTGGTCGATACTCTACCATTCGAGATGATTCAATAGCAGTTTGTGTCATAGGGACAGAAACTAAATCGAATTCATTCGTACAACATTCATTACTTTTAGGTGTAAGAAACGACATTTTTTTAAAGTGAAAATATCTCTACTCTTTCTTTTATTAGAAGCACGTCGTATTTTTAAGATTGGTGGTCCAATACGTATGGAAGCCTTACGTTTTCGTGCCCTTCTTCTACCACTACCACTAAGCAACTGATTAACTTTATTTTCAGCTTTTGTTCTTAAAGATGATCCTGCTTCGCGAACTCGTGCTTTTAAAGATTCCTTAATAGGTCGATTTTCTAACATATCCCCCGCAACTTGTATTCCTGTTTGTAAGGCTTGTCGTCCTACTGTTTTTGCTCCTTGTTTAAGGAATGGCATAGCAAATCGAAATAATCCGCGAAATAAACTCCCAATCCCATGTCCACGTTGGTAAACAGGTCCTGCAAAGTAAGGTATACCTCTACCTCTATGCATAACTGTATAGGATTTCATTTTGATGAGCGCTTAAAGT
>JAGDQP010065095.1:0-11469 GCA_022664845.1 Lepisma saccharinum | reverse complement strand
GGGGGGGGGGGGTTCTCAAAGATAATATGATGGGAACACCACGAAAACATTCACTACAAAACGTGATAAACGTTTAATCAAATCCGGTGCATTCATTAAATACCTATGACCGGAACATACCGATCGAATTTATCACTAAAATGCTGCAGTTCTTTGGATTATAACCGAGTTCAATAATGGTGATGATCTGCCCTGAGACAGGACTAGGACCCGAAAGTTCCAGCGCAAAGTGATGATGGTTGGTCATTGCCGTTCCATCAGATGAAGATGTCGTCCTCCGTCCACCTGTTCAACGGTTTATTCGACGTTGAATAATGGTTGAGAACAAATAAATAGGTTGAAATCAAGAAGCGGACGATGAAGAAACAGGTACAGTTGGCATAAACAGAGCATGGTTGCTGTCTATTGGTATACACATTTAGCTGCATTTTATCCGTTGCTTTCACCGTGATATATTTATTTTCCAACAGTAAATTATCCAACCGTCTGCTGTGGGATTCGAGGCTGGAACTCTCCGCACTCGTCGTTGTTAGTTCAAAACGTTACCCCTCATCCACGAAGTAGCGTTGAGAGTCACTACTCCTTTACGGTATCAATAGTAATAAATCCAGATGTGTCGTTCCACCATCATGTAAGAATAAGAATAAGGAATACTTTCCTTCTTTCTTTCTTTGTGCATTTTTCCTTTAACACTTTGACCATCGCTGCACTATTTGTATTTCTCAATAGGTGATGTCGCTTTAGAAAAACGCTTATAAAGCGAACTCTTTGTCATAGTTGAAAAGGAAAGTTGAAAACACTTCTCATTAACGCCCTATTAGCGAAATTAAATGTTCGTGGAAATATAGTTGAAAATTCCATCTGTTTTCAACATGCAAATGAGAACATGAGAAACGAAGTTAATTTTATTCTATTCGCTTTTACGCACAATTTGTATGCAATTAACTTGGAAAGACATATGAAGCGTAATCTACAGTAGGGCGCAGTTCAATATAATAATTAAAAACACGTCACATGAACGTACAATTAACGAAATCAAATTTTCGTTGGAAAATAGATTGAAATTCAACGTGTTTTCAACATGCAAGAGAGGACACAAGATAATAGTTAATGGCATTCAATTAGCTTTTAGTTACAAATTTTAATTCCACTAAATTAGAAAGAATAGGATCCCTTGAAACGATATCTATACCATAGTTGAAAATAAAAGTTGAATCCACGTTGAACTAACATCTTATCAACAATATAAAGTCTTTGTTGAAATATGATTTAAAATTAAACGTACTTTTTTCAAGCGATAACGGTTAATAATCAACGAAATAAACAAAAATCAACGTTCAAAACACTTATTGTGTGTTACTGGTGGGGGGGGGGGGGGTACAGTTTAACGTGGACTATATGAACGACTTGTGTGCTCTTACTGGGTATCGAGGCTAGGATCCTTTGATTACAAGCCAGTGAGAGTAACCACTCACAAGGGATTCAGCCAGGATTTTCAGTTTGGACGATATAAAGTCAAAATTGGGAGGATGATCTCGCGAAATAATTGCCACCCACCCACCGGGGTCACAGCTGATATATGATATTGCACAGTCTCTTAGAATTTTCATCGCAACTTTTTTTTTGTATTTTGGTAGGAGGGGGCTACATATTAATAAGTATTATTATCGGTACTCGGGGATGCTTTCCAAAATTTTATTCTTGCTTATTATTTGTGTAGTATTTTTTTAAATATGAAGGAATAAACACTGAGAGATCTTACTAGTAGGCATTGATTGCGCACTAATAAATCGGAAATCTAGTTACTTTCCGTTGACTGTATAATGTCAAAATAATTTATCTTTTAGTAATATAGAAAGTTCATTCGATCATGTATATCTTCCTTTTATATGCTATGTTAATACGTCTTTAACATAGTAGTCAATCAAGTTATTTTATATCCTGAGAGGCAGGTTTCTCGTCTATCACAGCTATTGATTTCTGTGGTAACTTGGTATATACCGAATACATTTCAACGACTATGCATAATTTCTGCTGGTTCTACTTCCCCCTCCTTACCCCACTGAACCTCACGATACTGCAAAGAAGTAAACACAGCAACTTTCATCAAGAGAATAAAGAGGATATTAAAACGATGAAGTTAAATCAGGTCTAACTTCTATTTCCTTAAATGTGATTTGTTGAAAAACGTTACTTGTTATAACTGGATATGTTACGTTACGTGTTTTATTGCTTATGTCGCTCGCTTGCTCTTACGTGTCGCCACCCACGATTTTGGAAATTTTAGACTCATTTAAAAGTCATTTAATTACTACGAATACTATGCAAATTAAACAGACAGCCGAAATGAATGCTTAATAAAATATAAATTTTTAAAATTTTCAACAAAGATTACGTCACAAAGTTCTAAAATTCAGGTAGAGACTTAGAGATCAGATATGTAGTCCATTTTCATCTGCAGCTTTCTACTACGTAGCTGTCATATGTGAAATATCATGGCAATCTTCTTGCTAACTATCGCAGAGTGATGTACACGGCCCCTCCTCTAACCAATACGGGAAGGGATGAGAAAACTCATCTTGAAAGGGGGTGAGGAAAAGTAATTCCTAACAAATCTTTACACTAGGGAAAAGAAACTAATGCCGCCCGAAAGAAAAACAAATAGACATAAATAAAACAAGAAATGTAGAAATACAATACAATAAAAGGATAAAACAATAGACATACTTTTTCCCTCGCTAAAGTTTACAAGGTGATATGGGATTTGATAACGATGATGCCTCACCTCATCTTCGCTGAGGATCATCGGAAGAAGAAGAAAAAAGAAACTCATCTGCCCATTGCAGAAAAAACTAATCTGCGTCGCTTCACATTGAAAAAAAAAAGCGAACTAAAAATTGAATAACAATAATAAGACATCGACTGATATATATGAATAAGGGGATGTGACTAGAAGTAAATGTCCGTCAGATAGGACAGGAATTTCACATATACAAAGAAAAGTATAGACAAACATGGAAAAATGACATCAAAATTTCCAAAAATGTCATGTGTGTGACAAGTCTCTGGTGCGTTTTCTTGTAAGACCAAAACAAAATCGAAAGAACTGCAAGGCGAAATGAAGAAGGGAAAACTTTCTTGAAGAACCTCTGTTATCAGCAAAAGTACTTCTTTATACACTTATGTAAGCCTAATGACAATATGTACATCTAAATTTATAATACTTAGGTGGGTGCAGCCGTATTTTGAAAATTTCTTATTAGCACCATCAGAAACGTCTGGTAGTTACCCAATCCACTAGACTTTATTACACGACTTCATAGTTCCTCTTTTTAATGGGAAGTTCTATCTCAAAATAATAATAATAATATTAAAAGAGCACTACTTAATAAAGCTATTGTGTTCTTGTATTAAAAAAACAACAACACAATATTCTATGCAAGCCCCACGCTTTTGTTTTGAGTCTACTAATTATTTAAAGTTATAATAGCTGAAACAATTATTTTCTACTTTCTTAGTTCATTTTTATTTTAATATTTTCTTCCCTTATCTATTGTGTTCGTGTGCCGAATTCCATGACGAAACGAAAAATTGAGAAAAATAACTATTTTCTCCGAGTGTCATCCAGAGGGTGAATCCCACGGCTCAACTAGGATTTGATGCTCATTTATTTTCGAGATCCTGAAGTCTCGGCATCCATCTATTTCCCTTTGCTTTCTCTCGACGACTCGCGTTTATGAAGGGGACTGCTAAGAAAGAAAGGAAGGTTTAAAAGACACTGGTATCTTCCTAAAATAGATGACAAACGTCAAATAATATACGATTCTCGTTTGTTTTCTTGTATTTATCTCCTCCTTATATTCTCTATAAGATTGTGTACTGATGCGATATTGTTTCTTTAGAATAGTTATGTATAACAGTTCACCTCCCCTTTTGTATATATGTTACAAATCTCACTAGGGAATCGATTTGCTCAATGAGAAACGTTTTACATGATAAAGCATGTGTTTTAATATTTATATGCGCGATGCACTTTTCTAGAAGTTCAGAGCAAGAAGGACATACATATGTCGGAAGAAATTCAATGTAAAATAATTCGTCCGGCACCAGTGATTTCACTGTAGTATCAACAGAATTATTTTACATGTTCAGGATATTATTTGTGCAGATCGTGACGGATATTACACATATATCCAAATATTTTCAAATTCATTTAATCATGCTTCTTCTATATATAGCGAGAAGTGTGTAGAATTTTCCGTGACCCTGGCAGCTCTATTATTCAGACAGACTATCGCCAGGGTGGCCTGGGCTCAGTCCCCGACTCAACCAAACTTGGTTTACTTTTCTAAGGCCAGCAGAACCACATATGAATAGATTCTTATTTGTTCAAACCCGTTTGTTTACGTCGTTATATATTTAAAGTGCATGGAAGTGATAAAAAGCTAACTTATTTTACATCGTTGTACATTTAAAGAGCACGGAAGTGATAAGAAATTGACTTATTTTACAACGTGGCACATTTAAAGTACACGGAATTGACAAAAAAATAACTTATTTTACATCGTTGTACACTTGAAGTGCACGGAAATGATAAAAGTTAACTTATTTTTACATCGTTGTACATTTAAAGCGCACGGAAGTGATAAAAATATAACTGATTTTAGGTGCTTCAAGGATTCACTTAGCGTCTACATTTTTAATAATGTAAGGTAAGGACAAATTTAGATCACAAAACTTTATAAATAAAATGGTGACTGAGGCAAAGTTACTTAGGCCTCTAATTATAGTGTTGGAATTAAAATATTAAGTAATCATTAAAATTATAACCGATTCTCTTACTGGAAAGTATAAGGAATGTTCTGTCAATTTCTTAAATATTAGGCCTATGTATATTTAAGTGATGGATTAATACAGCATTTTAAAGATTTTTAACTGTGTTGTGTGTGTTTCTGTAAAATCCTTTATACATTTTTTTCATTCTCCATTGTTGTCCTGTAGATTACATTTCTGAAAAAAAAAAATCTGTTCAGTTAAAATCAGAAATAACATGAACAAAAAAAAAAATCCGTATTTAGATTATGCAGTTCCATTTCATTCCGCACAATTTGCTTTTAATGAACCATTTTCCTCCCCCTTTTCCCAACCCATATCGCTATGCCTCTCCGCCCCCTCTTATACCTCCCACTCTTACTTTGAAAGCTACTCCTGTCGCCATTTTTGGTCCAGGGTTAATGGTTCATTATCACAAAATCAAGTACCTTAACTGTTTAATAACATACAGTGGATGATATACGCGCTTTAAAAGCAATTCGCTTCTATCTATCTCTAGCTCTCTGTCTCCTGCACATGTGTTCATATATACTTGTGTATGTGTGTGTCCGATTGAGAGAGAGAGAGAAAGAGAGAAAGCAAGTATGTATTACGTAGAATTAAAAGCATCAAATGGTCAATACGAAAATAAACTCCAATAAGTATAAGATGTGAGAAATAGGGAAGAATGATAAACATCTTAAAATACATTTGGACTTTATGGACTTTTAACGAGTGTTGTCTTGGTGTTCCACACAAGAAGTGTTAGTGTGTACACTTTATGTACACTTTCCGACGTTTCGGAAACTAAAGTGACTGCATTTTAAGGGAAATGGATGTATGGCGATAAAGTTGTTTTAGATTTTTTTGCCTAGGGATGGCATGTGAAATGATAGTCACGGATAGTAATAATAATAATAATAACCACGGGCGTTACAGACCAAAAGGTCCTGAGCCTGTCCCAAAGTCATCTGTCCGCGGTTGGTGGAACTGCGTCCACTTGAGTGACGGCAGTGTGGTCAGTACTACGCGCCACATGGCCACGAACAGACCGAGTAACCGTCACGTCTTTATTCACGTGACTCCCCAGTTTGCCTCACGACGCTGGGTAGACGCAGAAAAGTGGGACTCCAGCCGGGAATTGAGCCCGGGACGCCGCAGACATGAGTCCAACCCTCTAACCACTAGACTATGGACTTGAAGCCCCAACGATAGTCATGTATAGATATGTGTAATGATAGTATAGAGTACGGTTCAGAGCTGAAACGGCTTACCGGGTTAATCGGATCAAATTTTGGACCGGGTCTATACTTGGAACCCGGGCTGACACAGTGACTCGATTTCGACCCAGTGACCTGGAGAGCAAACCAGAGCTTTTAATTATTTCCTTGAGTTTGAACAGTATCTCTTACAGGGGTGACCGTTACCTGAGGTATTACCTCGTGACCACGAAAAACACGAAGCCGAAAATTACTAGTTCATTATAGTTTTTAGACCGGGTCACCAAAAGTGACCTTGTTTCAGCTCTGGAACGGCCATGTCTAACTCTGTGTGTCATGAGTAGTAATAAGATATTGCACACGAATTTCGACACCCATGCTACCCCTTGCACACGAGAACTGATGTATTAAAACATCCAGATAAAGTTGTTTCTAGATTATATTATTATAATTTTGCCTAGGAATGGCATGTGTAATGATAGCCGTGAATAACAAGTACGGCTGTGTGCGCTGTGTAGTGATAACACATTGCACATGCCTTTCATTACTCACACTATCCAATACACACGATACACAAGTGCACAGAGTCGTACACCCTACACGCGACTTTAGTCACGCGTGCTATCCCTAGTCACAATACACCTAGAAACAACTGAAGGGCTTAGTGGAAAAAAGAGCTATCCTCCAACTACCGAAACTGAGTTAGCTATGTAATATGAAAGCCCACATCTGCTATTTGTTAGCGGTACGAGAGGACGGCTATTTGTCACACATGCGATACATTAATACTTTTAATGTCTAGTATTGCATGCGAAGAGTAAAAATCCAAATAAAACAGCAGATATCTCAGAAATATAATTCTGTGGGATAGCCCCTTTTTTCCGCTAAGCCCTTCAACTGTTATCTCCATGCTTTAATAACATAAATTTCCCTGAAAATGGTGTCATATTATTGTCCGGAATGTCTCAAACACTTCTTGCTTCACAACAGTGATGTGAATGTCTATAAATACTCTCTAAGTTGACTGAGTTTAGTTAAATTTCCATAGCAATTGGACCTTTTTTCTCTCTATTAAGGTTCTTCTGTAAGTTAAAAGTGCTCTTCTGTTAAGGTTCAGCAGTTTTAATTTTTTAATTATTGTAAAAGTATCTACTGAAAATCTTTCGGTAGATTTCCTGAAGTTTTTTTAAAATTCTATTTCTTCTCAACAAGGAAAAGCAGAAACTAAAAAGTGAACCTTCTCTTCTGGTGCCAAAACATGTAAACAAATAAATAACATCAAGCGAATATATTTAACATTGTCACCTTACTCAGTGAGTGAAAGAAAAAAATATATGAAGACAAAAAAATGAAGATAAAGAGAAAAATGTGAAAATAAAAAAAAGGAGACAAAGGGCGCAAAACTAAAAAAAAAAAAAAATACGAACAAGAAAAATATATAAGAAAAGATAGCAGGGAACTCGATAGGAAAAAGAGAAGTTATTATCTGGGGCTGACTTGAGTCGACCCCTCTTTGGCCGTTGTCATAGCGACGTCGACGGACTTTTCCTCCTTTCGTTCTTTTTGCCTCTTTCTTCCAATTCATGTATTCTGTCTGCTATTTGCAGGAAAGAAAAGAGATAGGGGTGTACAAAGAAACCAGGCGCCTGAATTTAACCAAAATCGGTATGATATTCAAAAGAGCACAATAAAAGTGTTGTTTTTTTTTATTTTCACCCCCATTTTTTCATAATTAACATAGAAGTTGTTATTTTGTTAATAGTTTGCTTATTTTTTGAGAGTTCTAGATAACAGTGTCATCATTAGTAATATTCTGTTGATAAGGGGTAGATACGTAACACAAAATTTAGCTTTCTTCGCAAGTTGTTCATCCATTTCTCTTACAACTGTATATGTAATTTATTAGCCCACATCTCTACAAATTTCCAATGCGTCGTTTTACACAATAATAATTAATAAAATAATTTTTCCTGTATTTCATTCTCTGTTAGCTGTGAGAGAGGAGTAACTTTCGTTTTGTTTTTAGTCTAATGGATGAAACGTTACGGTTTATGGCCAGTAATTGTTTCATGAGATTGTTTTAGCTTAATTTGTTGATCACATTTGTTCATCCTTATCAGTTATCAGTTCATCTGGCAGTTATTTATCTTCATCGTTGTCATTATGTACCTCAGTCGCCCATCTTGTTAATCCTGTTGTTCTAGTTAGGGAATTAGATTTCTTGACACATCCTATTTTACCCCCCCCCCCCGGTTTACTGAAACTGATACTTTAAGACGGTTTGCTTTTGCGTATCATCTGTGCTTACAAATTTATTTATGGTGTTTAGGCAACTTAGACTGACCAGGACAGGGCAGAGAAAAGGATGTAGAAGGAAACTCAACCAGGGCTTAGTTTGAAAGTACCATCCCGGCATTTGTCTGGTGTGACTGAGGAAAATTAAGAAATCAATTCTGACAATCACTTTTTAAACCCCTTGTATAATCTTCTTTACCATTATTTAAATTAATCCTAGTCAGGGATTCTGCCAGGATTTTCAGTTTGAGAGGGGGTGGGTGTAAAATCAAAATTGGAAGGGTGCACGTGGAAATTTGCACGGTTTCTATAGATTTTTTACCGTAAAAAAAATTAAAATTGGGGGCTACGCACATGTTGGGATCCACAGGCGGTCTGGCAGAATCACTGATCCAAGTCCTCAAGTCTAATGCCTAAGGTCACTTTGTGCGAATCACTTCGGTGCGACTACCAAACCTTGCTCACGGCATCTGCCGTCCTGGTTGAGGAATTTTCTCAGCTCTACTAAATAAATATCGGGATAGTATCTAGACTGCAGGACCTGATCTCTACCTTCTGTATAAACTTCCCAAACAGCTTGTTTAAAAGGGAAGAAGTGCTCGAATTTGAGGATAAGGAAAAGTACCAAAAAATAGTGATCTTTTTAATGTTTCATATTCTACTGCACCACACAGCAGTGACTCTCAACCTTTTTGGATTAGCGGCACATTAAGTCTGATGTCAGGTCAGTATTGTCAAGAACACCTTTCGATTTACAGCACATGGTTGAGATCTAAGTGATTTGTATTTAAAAATTTATAAATCTTGATTTTAAGAGTCAAAACCTTCATAAAATTAGACAGGGATTCTGCCAGGAACGTATTCAGAATATATTTTCGGGGGTGTCCAAAATGGAAGACATTTCACCAGTACGGGTCGTCGAGACATAAGTGTGACTAAAATGCTCATGAACTTATATTATTTGAGAAATATGTTTTTTTGTGAGCAGATTGTTTCAGCAAGACTCCCTCCGAAGCGTATTTGAGTATTTACACACGTATTGAGTTTTAATTAATTTTTTTTTTAAAGGTATTTAGGTTACTTTGCCTCAGGCCGATTTCCATGAACTTGAAAGGAACTCAAAATGCGGTTTAGTAAATTTGGGTTTCATATTGTAGCTTGAACAATATCGATAACGAAATTCAAAGCTTAGAACATCACAGGAAAAATACTTCAATACACAGCTTTTAGACAAATTTGGAGAGCGTTTTAATGCCGCCTTAGCTTTCGAGGGAATGACACTGTCTTGCATTTTCTACTTTTCGCACCACGTAAGATATTCACTTTCAAGTTTACATTCATTGGTGTCCCCTAAATACCCCATAACATTCTTCAGTTCACTTATCTTAGTTGGTGACAAGTGCACGGGGAGGACAACTTCAAGAAAAGTTAATGCATCTGCTATGGAGCCTTTAAAAGGACTACACAAATTTGCTATAATTAAGGTCATCCAAACTCCAAATAATCAATCGTCTGAAAAACTCTTCCACATTTGAAACAGAATAGTTTTGCTTGCACCCTATTCTTGGCATTGCTTGGTCCTTCCCCAAACAGAGAAGACTGAAGGGTTTTTGCCTTTCTGAAAAGTCGTCCTTTTTTTTTTTTAAAGTAATTCACTCAGCTAGTTTATAACAGGTTTTGCGTGGTTTAACGCTGAAATAAAATATTTGGCGACTGAAAATATTTACAGAGCGAAAGAGTAATACCGAGAAGTTTCTCACATACGAACAGAGACAAGCCTTGCTCATTCCTGCAAGGAACAATTCGGCCGTATGGGATGTTGCTTTCTCGGACAAAGATATATCAGTTAAGCTAGCAACAATTGGTTCGAACAACTCCAAGACGGCTATAATTGCGTTATGCTGGCACAATAATTTGTTTTAAGAACTGGCGCAGTTGTGCTTATATGAATCTCGTAATGATTCATGTTTCTACAGTACACACTAAAAAATAGCTGTGTTAATTCAACACAATGTGGTGTCCCAGCGTGACTACCACTTTTGTGTGTTAAATCAACACAACACACGGTGTTGATTTCGGTACTGGCAAAAAAAAGAAGTTAGGGCAGCAAGTAGATTTGAACATAGGTTGCTCAGTTAGTAGTCGAGCGTCTTACCGACTTCGCTAAATCGTCAGACGAAAAAAAGCACTAGATTGAAACAATATAGAGGGTAGAAAAATGTTGCTGAATCCCAAACACAAACAAAGTTATTCTCACGACTTATGTCATGATTTAAGTACTTTTCCATTGGTCAATTAGGGATCTTAATCCCCATTCATTGAGAAAATATTTCATTTCTATGATAGCAAGCTCAGCATTTCACGTTACGATGAGAAAGCAGTAATGCTGCTCAAGAGTTTGGCTGTCGCCATCTTGCTTGCTTCCATAGAAATAGAATATTCTCAATGAATGGGAATTATGGTTCTCAATTGACAAATAGGAAGAACCATGGGATAAGTTGTTCAAGTAACTTGGTTTGTTTTGGGGGTTCAGCAACATATATTTGATCCCCTACACTGTTTAAATCTATAGTATGGTCGTTTAATTCAAATGTTGCTCTAAATATCCTTTGCATTTAATTAATGCCTTTACTGTCTGACGATTTAGCCAAGTAGGTAAAGTGCTCGAACTTCTTACTGAGCAACCTATACTCAAATCTCTCTGCAGCCGTATTTTTTTACACTACCGAAATCAACACCGTGTGTTGTGTTGATTTAACACACAAAAGTGGTAGTCACGCTGGGACACCGCATTGTGTTGAATTAACACAACTATTTTTTGCAGTGTACTAGAATGAGAAAAGCACCTTTTGACTTGTAGACATTGTGTATCAAACTGGGTTACAGAAGAAATTGGAATGTTCCTCTTTTTCAAATGATATGGTCAATTGATCCAGAAGCTAAAATTTATCTTCAGATCAAGAAGTTTAGTATGCATGTATACGTATTGTTAAAAATTAATGTTACCCCTTTTGAACTGGACTTGTTAATTTTAAGAGAAAGGAGCTTTTAGTTTGAAAGGAGGAACTTCCCGCTGTAATTGACAAATTTTTGATTGGTAATAAACTGAATGCAAACAGAGGCAGCAAATTTCGGGGGGGGG
>JAGDQP010065092.1:0-11469 GCA_022664845.1 Lepisma saccharinum | reverse complement strand
TGGCATCAATATGGGAATCTTTGGGAAGCCTGAGATTTCCAGGTTGGCTAAGGAGGGACGAACCGGGCCAGGCGGGAGACCGAGCAGCCAAAAGTCCCCGTGTCGAGCAGTAGTGGGATAGCGCCTAGGAGTGGCAGCTGGATGGCAGCCTGATCAAAACAATTAGACATGATTCTTTTTGTTAATTTGTCGGCGCTTTCCTTCTCAAAGACCAAGCTATTAATAATTCATTTGATTTATTGTATTTATGACCTTTGCATCTCAGGATAGGCCGGGACAGGTGGGGGAGAGTATATGTTGAAAGTTAGTTGGCCAGGGCCTAGTTAATAGTAATTTGCCTGATATGACTGAGGAAAGACCCTGGAAAACCCTAAGTTAGTATGTGTGGCCGCTAGGATCGTTCTCTGGACCTACAAATTCCTAACCAAAACTGTACCAAGTGAGCTACGGCTGCTTGATTAGAATTCATTTATGCTTTTCTTCCTTTTTAACGATGTTTCAGTTTCTAAGAATACTTCAGGGTAAGTTCTGTCCCCTCAATTAACAGAAACACAGCTTTCGGCTAGAAGAATTTGCAATATTTATAGGTATTAAAATATATTTCGGTATTGTTTGTTAATGGTTGTAAGTGTGGACCATTTTACAATGAAGTTCAAAGCATGGAGAAATATGAAATTTTTCGTGTCTAAGTACATTAATTATACAGTGACACCTCTAAAACGGACAGCCACAGAGAATCTAAAGTTGTCCGTTATAGAGAGGTGTCCGCCGTAGAGAAGCTTCAACATGTTCTTATGTAAATTAGTGAGCAAAGTCATATGCAATGGAAAGTGCGTAAACTGGCGGATGAAACAATTATACTGTATGAATATAACTAGAATCTTAACTTACATTAACCTCCATCTTTTATATTGTACTTATGTTTAGGACACTTTGAACTTTGAAATTACATTTTATATTTTTTGCACTTTTCGTTTCTCTCTTCAAATTTCATCTTCCGTGTGTTTGTGAATTATCTGAATCCTGCAGTGTTTTTTTTAGAGAGGGATAGAAGTAGAAATGGTCCTTAACTGAAATGGATTTTTGTTTGTGTAATTATTCTCTGTCTTTCTTCTCCTCTTCGATGTCTTGCGCCGCTCCTTTGCTATTTTACCATTCAAGTAAGTTTCTTCCTTCAACCATATTGTTTATCCGGATGTGCACGAGAAATTTCCAGTTCCATAGCGATGCTTCTCGGACAGTAGTTCGAACTATGGGAGGTAACGTGTCCAACCATTCTATATAACCAACAGTCGGCATGTTGACAATTAGCAGATTCTCCTTAAATCGCTTTGAAAGTGTCCGTTATAAGAGTAAATATTGTATATCAATGACCGAGAACACTGCTCGTGTCCGAAATACAGTGACCGCTTTCGAGAGGTATGTCAATACGTTTCTTCTTATAGCCATAATACGGATTACAAAATACGTATGTCCGTTGCTAGACGTTTTACTGTAGTAGAACAACACGACTGCCACCCAGCAGTCAAGCTTTTTTCCGGTTTAAAATTTGCAATAGCAGGTACAGCTTCCAGTAAATTTAAATCTTCTTTATCAGTGTTTATAAATACTAGTTTTAGTTCCAATGTCTTATAAGAGAGAAACATTAAATATTTCAATTGTTTCTTGATTGTGTGACTGAAACTAAGTACGTAAATAGCTTTATTCACAATAAATGTTAGAACTAGACAAATTAAACTTTATTTTGTGCTGCTTTGTTACCGAAAATTATGGGATTAAAATAAGTACAGATAAGTTTGCTCTTTGTGAAGGAAATTCCGAGAGTATTGCAACTTTGGAAGAATGTTACTTATAAAACATTTTGCGCATCTCTGTCTCTAGTACGAAAATAATTTATTTGTATCTTTGACATTAGCTCTACATTATCTACAGTTTCATGATAGCTCTGATTGACCCTATTGCCCCTAAAAAGAACTTTGCGATTCAAGAATACAGAGAAAGAAGGTATTCCATTTAAAAAATGAGTTAGAACTTTCAACAAATATTGAACAACAGTTAACTGCCAGGAAAGCTTCAATTCAAACGCGGGAATAACTTGTAACGGGTTTCAAGATATTAAGCACATGGTACTAAATGGGAGACCTAGGGAGAGTAGAGCTAGGATTTGTATGTAATATTATATTGCAAAATAATATGTAACAAAAACTAATGGAATGTGTAGAATAATATGTAATCAAGGTAAAAATATGTAATATCAAATAAACCAAATATGTACTTCAGCGATAAATATTTAGTTCTCTTTATCTTTTCATATTCACAAAGGTGATCCAAATGAATGAAACTTTTCATAATTCAACTCACTAACACTTTGATGCAAACTATTTTGCCATATTTCTATGTAGTTTACGTACAATATTTCGTATTTATTGCAGCAATAAACATTAACCTTCGTTTTTCTTTTCATAGCTACAACGGTTATTTAATAAATGATTAATAATTCACCTCACTAACACATTTATGCACTATCAGGTATTTTGCCATATTTTCTACGATCCTAGATTGCCGCCGATCACAAAGGATATACTTATATGCTGAAAACGACCTTTCTACGTCGCAAGGTATCACTGGCGGAAGTGGTCCTGTCATCATGCTTGTTTCGAGCTACATTTACTGCAGAGAATGTCTGGGAGTCCTCTATGTTCGTTGGGAATCCCTTGTACGTTGATTACGCAATATTGGTACTTCGGTAAACAGGTTTGAAACCTTTCAGGATACCGTGCCGCCTTAGTTCTACTGTTAATGGTATTGGAAATATCAAGCTCTAAAGTTCGTTTTCCCAAACATACATTCCCTATAGAGCCGAAACAGAGCATTTGTTCACCCTAGATGGTTTGTGCATTTCTGTCCTCGCGCTGGATGTGACGTCATTCACTTTCGAAGTGGTGTAGTAAAACCCTATACTGCAAAAAATAGCTGTGTTAATTCAACACAATGCGGTGTCCCAGCGCGACTACCACTTTTGTGTGTTAAATCAACACAACACACAGTGTTGATTTCGGTACTGTGAAAAAAAATACGGCTGCAGTAAGATTTGAACATGGGTTGTTTAGTTAGAAGTCGAACGTTTTACCGACTGCGCTAAATCGTCAGTCAGAAAAAGCAATAGATACAAACGATATTTACTCAATAACTTTTGAATTAAACGACTACACTATAGATTTAAACAGTGTATTGGATCAAATATATGTTGCTGAACCCCCAAAACAAACTAAGTTACTTGCACTACTTATCCCATGGTTTAATCACTTCCTATTTGTCAATTGAGAAGCAGAATTCCCATTCATTTAGAATATTCTATTTCTATGAAAGCAAGCAAGATGGCGACAGCCAAATACTTGAGCAACATTACTGATTTCTTATAGTAACAACATGTCAAATGCTGCGCTTGCTTTCATAGAAATGGAACATATTCTCAATAAATGGGAAAATTGATCCCTAATTGACCAACGAAATGGGATTAAATCATGCCTTAAACCGTGGGAGTAACTTTGTTTCTGTTAGGGGTTCAGCAACATTTTTTATCCTCTATATTGTTTCAATCTAGTGCTTATTCCGTCTGACGATTTAGCGAAGTCGGTAAGACCCTTGAACTCGTGTTCAAATCTAGGTGCAGCCGTAACGTTTTTTCTCCCAGTAACGAAATCAACACCGTGTGTTGTGTTGATTTAACACACAAAAGTGGTAGTCACGCTTGGACACCGCATTGTGTTGAATTAACACAGCTATTTTTTACTGTGTACGCAGCTCATCCTTCAAATGTCATACCAAACCCTCAGTTATTCTGGTATTGAATATTGTTAGTAAACTCACAATCGGCCTTATTGTACTTCTTTGCTGGTATGATTTTGGGAAATTTAAATTCTAAAAGTTTTCTTTTATGAGCAGACTCTAGTTAGTTGCACCGAACGATCGTTGTGGTCTGGTAGGTAAAGCACCGAGTATCCAATTGGCCGACAAGTGTTCGAGTCTTGCTCACAAGGAACACTCGCCAGGTGTGAGAGCTCGATTTTGATGAAAATTCGTATGCAGGTACAGTGCGTAGGTAAATTTTCACAGCCAAAATTACAGGTGCTGCCGTCAACAAATAGCGATATGGGATCCCGAGAAAGATGGAACGTAGAGAACGAGTCAATCGAATACAGAATACGGAAAACGCATTTTCTTTTATAAACTGTTACGTATATTGAAAGCAATTGACTAATAATGGATACTCGACAAGTGGCAATAGAATACATGCTGGAGGGTATGACGACAATGACCGCTATCTTGACTATGCTTCAAAATTTTTAAATAGTAAATAGGTCATGTGATATATCATTCGGTGTTGGAATGTTCCAAGTAACCCAATGACGAAGTCAATTTCGGCATATATCTAACCTTTTGCGACAAAATAACACGTGAAATTAATTTGGAGAATGAGTGAGCCGAATGATGGAAAAACATTTTCGTTGAAACAGTTGAAGGAACGAAAACCAAACGGCTAGGTGAGAGGTACCGTTATGTTGGAAAATAAAATCCTCATAGCCACAACATGAAGTGCACTATAAAGTTTCAAATACACTAACGGATGATGAAGTCCCTATTTCAAGAAGGCGTAACGCTAAGTAAAAGTGACCTTGTCAAGGTCAACTTCAGGTGTCATTTTGTCGTACAGGATTAGAGTTATGCGGAAATTGACTTCCTCATTGTTTTTTTTTAGTATTCCAGCACGGATTGATATATAACATTACCTACTTACTATTTAAAATTTTTGAAGGATAGTCAAGATGGCGGTCATTATTGTCATACCCTCCAACACGTATTGTCACCTGTCCAGTATCCATTAATACCCATTTGCCTTCAGTACATGTAACAATTTATAAAAGAAAAGGCGTTTTCCGTACCTGTATTCTATTTACTTGCTCTCTGCGTTCCATCTTTCTCGAGTTCCCCTGTCGTTATTTGTTGGCGACAGCACTCTATCTACATACGAATTTTCATCAAAACCGGGCTCTGACACGTAGCGAGTGTTCCTTGTCAGTACCAGCACACTGGTGCAAACCAAACTCGTTTAAACAGACTTTTGTCTAAAATACAATTTTGTTTGGGCCTGTTTCAACAGGTTTTTTTTGTCAACCACAATATTTATTGCCACAGTAGCGATCAGGTATTCTTCTCGACAAAACAGTATGGCTCTTCCAATTCCATGCTCTCAGACAGTGCACAAAACACAATGAAAAACTGGCCAAAAGTACAGGAAGGCTCTTAACTTTCTAACGCGTTGAGGCCAAAGATAGAAAACACTACATTTTATCATCATTTTTACAGTTTCATATGAAATGTACTGCTACATAAAAATTCATACAATCCTTGATATTTTCAAATAGAGAGTCTGGAGGACGCCAGACGAAAGCAGATTTACGCAGAAGCACACTTTTATTCATGGACACGTATTATACTTGTTTAATCATTCATATCATTACATTATTATATTACCACTGTCTTTTTCTTTCGCCATTTTTGTAAGAAATTTATAATTATTGAGAAGAGGAACCATAAACAGCATTTGCTCGGTTCCAACTAAATTTATGAAATCTGTAAATTCTATATTATTATTAATAAAATGTATCTGTATCTGTATCCTCTGACAGGTTTGTTGGAGTTTTCTTTAGTCCTACCAGACGCATGGTTATATAGCATCTGAATAGAAATCACACATAACCACTTCAGCAGGAAAGAATCGAACCGAGAGATAATCCACCAGACCAGTGACGAGTTTCGGCTTTCCCTTCACCCATCACCCCATTGTCAGAGTTGCCAACCAATTTTCTATAAAGTTCAATTTTTAAAATTGTTTGCGTTAGGTCAGACATAGGAGCGCAAACTTTGCCATAAATATTATTCGACACATTTTGAAAATTCTATGGCCCGCACCCAAGCATCCCAATTGTCAATATTGCCAATTTATTTTAATAATTATTTTTTATATTGGTTCCATTGGTTGGACTTACCCGCATCAAACTTGTCATAAACATAATTAGAAAATACTTTGGGAGTCAACGTTCCCAAGCACCCCAGTTGTCAGTGTTAGCAATGTGTTTTAAAATTCAATTTTTCTATTTGCTTTCATAGGCTATTGCTGGACGTTTCCATACCAATCTTGGCATAAATATTTTTCGACACAACAGACAAATCATGGGTGTGGTCACGTCCTAAGCAGTCCAGTTGTCAGTGTTGCCAACCCATTTTATGGAAATGAATATTTGTGTGCCTGAGATGCTATCAAGGCACCCTCGGATCATTCATTGTTGTTGGAAGCACATCGCTAACTTGTTTTATTGTAGATTGTTTTTCTCTCTTATTTCAATACAGTCGGATTGCTTTCTTTAAGATAAAACAGATGACATCTGCGGAAATGTTATTTTCTCCTATGAAAGGACTTCGGTAGTTGTTCTACCGGAACCTTCAAATGTCTCTTTCCAAATGTTTGGCCCTGGTTGGAGTTGTCATATAATGAGTTCTAATGTTTAGAATATTAATACATTTCTATCTAAAATGTAGTTAGTGAGTTATTGGTGAGAGACTTCGGTGTAATAAGAGCGAAGGGAGGGTCAAGGTATTACAAGATAGCATTTCACCTTCATTATGTTTTGAAATCTCCTAAGAGCTTCAGGGAATATTAAAATTTTGTAACAGATACCTTTATAATTATATGTTTTCATTGACATTTTATTGTGTTAATTTAGTTTAATACAATCAATATTTATCATCAGAGTTTGCGAAAGGGAATAAGAGGCATGTTCTTATCGTGAAATTAAAACGTGAAGATACTGAATTAAAAACTTGTGATTTATTTTTTACTGCATTGCATAAAGTGATGCTACAAATGTGATAGTAAATATTTAAAAGGCGAATTCTTATTAATGGAACAAAATAAAAATTATACGAAGTACTGTACTATATAAACTGCAAAAAATAGCTGTGTTAATTCAACACAATGCGGTGTCCCAGCGTGACTACCACTTTTGTGTGTTAAATCAACACAACACACGGTGTTGATTTCGGTACTGTGAAAAAAAAAAAGTTACGGCTACAATGCGATTTGAACATGGGTTACTGAGTTAGAAGCTGAGCGTCTTACTGACTATGGTACGCTAAATCGTCAGACAGAAAAGGCCCTAGAAGCAAATGATATTTACTGAACAGGATTTAAATTAAACGACTACGCTATAGAATTAAACAATATACAGGATCTTGCTGAACATTATATCTTGCTGAACCCCTAAAACAAAGTGATTTACATGCACGACTTATCCCATGGTTTAATTACTTCCTATTTGTCAATTGAGAACCAGAATCCCCATTCATTGAGGATATTCTATTTCTATGAAAGCAAGCAAGATGGCGACAGCCAAACATTCGAGCAACATTACTGCTTTCTTGTTGTAACAACACGTCAAATGCTGCGCTTGCTTTAATAGAAATGGAACATATTGTCAATAAATGGGAATTGTGTTCCCTAATTGACCAATGGAAAAGTGATTAAATCATGGCATAAGTCATGAGAGTAACGTTGTGTTTGGAGTTCAGCAACATTTTTTATCCTGTATATTGTTTCAATCTAGTGCTTTTTTCTCATCTCACAATTTAGCGAAGTTGGTAAGACGCTGGACTTTAAACTGAGCAACGCATGTTCAAATCTAGCTGCAGCCGTAACTTTTTTTCTCCCAGCACTGAAATCAACACCGTTTGTTGTGTTGTTTTAACACAAAAAGTGGTAGTCGCGCTGGGACACCGCATTGTGTTGAACTAACACAGCTATTTTTTACTGTGTAGTATAGTATGTGATTCCTCCATAACCTATTTTTGGCAGTTAGGAAAACTATATTATGTATTTATTATCTCGGGTGGTGATGATGGGTAGGTCCTGTCCCGAAGCTTCCTGGACAAGGTGAACCGATAATGGTTTAGGGAATATCAAATATCTAATCAATCTGCGTAGTGCTATGTGAAAAAATAAGTGTTATATCTAGTCGGTAACGCTGTAAATACTGACATAATTTTTTACTTTTTTATATCAACCCTGCTGGTATAAATGAGCTTCCAACAGCATTCCTTTACTTTTTAATGTATCCTGTTTATATACATTTAAAAACGCTAATTTTTGTTTACCATTGTTAGATTTATAATGCGAAAACTTTGTTGGATGATTTCAACGCTAAGGTAGATACGAACCCCCAGAACTCCCTCTGCGTACGTCCCTGATGGAGATTGTGTGTTGAAGGATGGAATTGAAGGTATGGTTAAGGAGGAAAGAGATGAATGGAACCTTCTGAATCATAAAGTACATTTTTTTACTAAAGTTTCAGTAAGAACTCTTTAACTATTTTAAATGTTAAAATATCACTCTTTCATTAGTATGACACAGTGTTCGATTTCTATCGGAAGATGGTTCAACCGCTCTACAAAAATGTCCTTTGGCTCTGCGTTCCGAAATATTCCCCCAGTCTAGAATTTAGGCGGGCTGTATCTATACATGTCTGAGAAATTTATTCCCACTCTCTGGATACAACACAAAACAAACGCTGGTTGAACACATCCTTACAGGTCTGCAATAGACAAGACGCAAGTGTTTGTTGAGTTGACGAACTGAAAGATATTCTTATGAGATATTGTACACTGTCACAGAAACTGAATATTTATCAAAATTAATTGATAGTAGCAACAAATGGCATAACACCACTTGCCATAAGTGACATATTCTTTTATTAAAATTGAGCCTTCTCCATTCATCCGAACCTTGTACCTTGATTTTGGTCCCTTGAGAGTAACGCTATAGCAAAAGGAACCTTCTATTCCCACTCGTGGTGTCCGTCCGTGTCCAGAAATTAAATCTCAGGAACTAGGAGGTGTAGAGTAAAGACGTGCCTGAGATGTCCTTGGAAACGTCTTGGCTAGACTAGCTCAGAGACGTTGGAACAATCTTGGTTAGTGAAGTAGTTCAGTGCTGCCAATATTTTAAAAATAATCAACTATTTACATTGCTCTCATTCAGTTAGACTTATCTACGCCCAACTTGGCATAAACATTATTCGACACAATAGAAAAGTACTGTGATTCAGTCATGTATGGAGGACGACCCGACATTTACAAGCGTCTTCTTTCCACTGTACTCTTCAATTATAAAATATTTCGCCGTTTTTTTATAAATTAGTTTTTTTAATTATATAAAAAACAGAACAATCCGAGCCTAAAATATACACAGCATTACATTTGAGGGTAATACCAAACACGTCGAGCATTTAAGCTCAATTACACCCATTCCGTCCTCCACACTAGTAAATACTTGGTCAATTTAAGAGTTTGTAGTATTTCCATTAAAAATTTTCAGTATTTACTAGCTACTAAAAGCAAAGCACTATGCATACCGATTTAGGCAAATGCTTTTACTTACACTTTTTACTTGAACTAAATACTAGATTTTTATGCATACGGCTCAATAAATCTACGTTTAATTGGGCAAAGTATAACCCGATTGTATAAAAACAATAAACTTCCACTCTCTAAGTATTTTTTAAAGTGCTGCCTCTGTTGACCACAAATATAAACAGGCAATAAAAATTTTCATGACGTAATATAGACATGTGTTAATATCTTCACACATTGAAACATTAATGTTATTATATTGATCGTCATCATCATCATAATCGAAATTATCATCAACAACTCATTATGAACGTGAAGATTGGTCCTTTTGCAGTACATTTGTATTTTTTTGCATTTGCTTTTTTCTTCAAGTTTTGTTTGCTTGAAATGTTAAGCCATTAAAAGAACAAGCCACCATAGTTTGTTGTTACGCATGCTCGTAAAAATTAGTTGATCGTTCGGACACATTGTACAATGTACACTACAATAAAAGAATCTGTCTTTCAAATACAACGCAAGTTTTAGTTTGCCTGAAATGTCAAGCCACATCAATTAAAGAAAATATAGAGCTTACATTTCCTGTGACTGGGCAAATTATTCAAATTTGATTAGGCGAGACTAAAGGCAAGTAGTCAATTACAACAAGCTGTTAAGTCACGTTTGACTAAAAACGGGTGTGATTAAATGCATGCAGTCATTTTTTATTAAACCATTTTTCTGTGTGTATAAGTGTTTATTTGATTCTTTTGGGGGAGGAGTTGTTTGTTCAGACTCTAGTTGTCCTACAACGAACGGATCTCAAAACCGATTCACGGTGGTGGATAATCCTTTGAACTACAGCATAAGTGAAATATTCTATCTGGAAAATCTTGTATACATTTTAAAGACAAGGAACACTGCGTCTTTTGTGTTCTTGTTTTATTATTAAATTTTGTTTTGTTAAAATATTTTCTATTTCCTTCATTTAAAGACAAAAGTTAGGCCGGCGACTTAATTTCGCCTCTAAAGTGAAGATTTTTGTTTTAAAATAATATTATCGTATTATGTCATATTTATTTATTTATTATTATATTCAAAGACCTATCGAACACTCAGTCAGTTGAGGGGAATTACGAAATATTCAGTCGATGAGGCCGGTCACGAGGAATGTTAGTTGAAGGCAAGTACGCTTCCGCTGAGCCTCCATGGTCAACAACGAGAATCGTATTGAGAATGATGGATTGTCGTTACGAAAATATACCGCATTCCAAAAATCTAGAATTGTGAATAAAATGGGAAATGATGAGAAAACATAATTAGTTCTCTTTGTTCAACGTTTCAAACATAGTTCTTTTAAAGCGTCAGGGTTGCATCTCGAAGTATCTGGCTTCGGATCCCGATCGAAAAATGAATGTTTGTGACTTTTAGAAACTTATCAGCTTATATAATCTAGACGGGCCGAAGTAATTAGTTACTAGAACTGTCCAAAAATACGAAGTCTTTTTTGACGTGATTTTATTCAAAGGATTGGCAACAGAAAAATCAAATGACGAGTTATGCTCCGATCTCTAAAGAATTAGATAGAATTCAAAGAGTGACTCTCATATTTTTCTGGTAATTAGCATTAATATTTTGTTCTTCTACTTTGCTCTGTTCACTCTACAGTGCGGGAACCCAACCTGTTACTGGTGACCTCGTATCGCTTGCTTTCATTTTCACGTGCGATGTAACTGACCAATCAAGTTAGCATATGCTACAATGTTCTACATGGAAGATGTGGAATAATAATAAAAATATAGCCATATGTTTTTACATAATTATTTCTTTTAAAAAAATGGGAATAACGAAGATTTGAAACCATGAGAAACAGTAAATAGGGGATATGACTAATATTAGATTGCCATTATTTAAAGTTCAACAACAGAATGTAAAAGTTGTGAACATACTGCGTCTACACTAAACTACCAGATATGAAAGGTAATCTTTCGGCTGGGAGTCGTGGCGTGCTCCTGTAATCCAGCTACT
>JAGDQP010065091.1:0-11470 GCA_022664845.1 Lepisma saccharinum | reverse complement strand
AACCATCACCTGAAAGTCAGTATCAATCTCGTTACGAGTGTATTTGATGAATTTTATTTATAGCCTTTAGTCATGTTTTGTTTACATTAGGCCAGGATGGGGAAGGTAGAAGAAAGGAAGGAAGTGTCCCAGCATCAAGCCGGTTGCAGAGCGCGAAAACTGGAAAAACATCAGCCAAGATGGCCTATCGGTGGGTTCGGAAGCAGGTGTTTTCCAATGGGATAGCAACTAAGGAACGCCAACTCGGCTCTCGCTTTAAGTGTAATAAAATGTTCGCCAAAGGACGCCATTCTTCAGACGTATGACGAGCTTAGACCTTAGATGCCAGTAATTTAAATGTAAATTAAACTAGACTTCAAAAATTACTCTAAAATTGTGCACTGCATCTGAAAAATCACTGTGTATGAATTGTTCGAATAATAAATTTTGAAGCAGAAAGTAAGTTGAATTTAGGGAAGCTTGAAAACGGAAAATGTCACGAAGAATATTTTAAACAGGCCATCATCTAATTTCATTCGTATTTTTTCTCTCTATCCATTGCCTTCCTCTAATAGTAATATTAAACTGTCAGCACTCAGCGTGTATAAAGGTCCTTCAATGCTGGTTGTGTCTTTATGCAAATAATTTTTGGGTTGAGAAAGCTATCACTTTTCCGCATTTACAAGACCTAGAATATAAGCCTAGTTATTCTTTCCATTTGCATTTCCACGGGATTTCACTGATTTTGTCTTTGCATGGCATTTAGGCAACTTTCGTTCAGTATAGCTACCATCCCAAGTTTGGAAGTAGACTGCCATCCCTGCATTTGCTTAGTGTGGCTTACGAAAAACATCAATCAGGATGGCGGTCGCTGGGAACAATCCCAAGACCTTTCGATTGCTAAACCGATGCTCTACCAACTGAGTTACGGCTGTTCGGTCCCCGTCACTAATGCACTGTACATTCATTTGAATCCGTCTAATATTGGCATTGGAAATGTGTGTATCAAACCACAAATTATAATGATACAACGTAACGTCGATGAGTGTAGTACTCTGAAAAGGAGGACAGAGTCTCAGTTTAAATCCCTACGCTGCGATAGTTCTTGCAACTGGTGTTTTAGTTTATTCCGTTCTTCCTGCTTCACATTTAGAAGGTGAAATGTTCGATTTGAAAATTGTAAGTTAGGTAGTTATTTAGTACTCTCTTCTCAGTTAATGACCTTTAAACAAATAAACAATAAATATACTGTATAACTACACTATGTCAGTCTAGTAGCTTTATTCTCTGTTCTACAAGTGGAAAATTCTTCTACAAAATTAGCTTTGAAACAGCCGAATGACTTTTTGTAAATGAAATTTAGCAAAGTACTGCATTTTTCTTGGGCGTGTTTGTTGTTCCCACGCTCAGTCGTCGGCGAAATTTGTCATATCTTCAACTATATTTACACATTTATAGTGGGTCCCAACTTTTTAGCAATTAATTTCTGTACAAATATTCATCAACATTTAATATGATTATAAGCGGCATTATGGGTAAACCAGTCAGTCCAGGAAATTCGGGATGAATAGAGAATGGGTACATTAATGATTGGATGCACTTCACTTACGATTTTGACCACGAGCCGCCACTGATGTGAACTAGTTGTTGCTGGTGTTATTCTGTGTGCACAGTGCACTTCATAACACATTCGTTTGGTAACCCATACCAGGTTGAATGGGTATGAGTTCCTAATGCATCTCTTATTTGTTTTTGTTTTTTCAGGTGATTGAAGATGGAATGTCAAGTTGAGAAGGACGAACATTTCCGGCCCATTGTTATTTAGGTAATATAGCGGTGGCCTTGAAGGCTGCCAAAAGCATTTATGCTGTGTATGGTGACAACGCCATTTGAATTTTAATTTTATTTATGGTCTTCAGGCATCTAAGACTCAGGTCTAGCAACGCCATGAATGAGAGGACTGTGCAAAGGAGATATGCGTGTTTTCAGAAGCGACAGTTCAACATGAACGATGGCCTACGGTCTGTACAACTATTAAATTTTATAATAAGATTGCAACACTGTAATGAGTTGTTTGGGCTCCGTTGAACCCTACAGTCATGTTTATAAAGTGTCGAAGAATAGTTAGGTCAAATTTGGTGTAGACACTTTGAACGGTATAAAAAATAAAAAAAAAAATCTTTAAAATAGGTTGGCAACCCTGAAAACGCGGTTATTACGGGGAAACCCCACAATTGTCATTCGAGGGTGGCAAGGCATATTCGTGCCAAGTTTGATGAGGATATGTTGAACAGTATAGAAGACTTTGTCGAAAAAACATAAACACATACATATTTTCAGTATTATATCACATTGGGGCCTAATGAGTATGCCACTTTGTTTTCAAAATTTCGGGAAAAGCAATTGTCGGATTTTTGGGACTTCTAGTATGTTGTTTCTGACACATTTTCTGACTCCCATATACATTTTCAGCTTGTTACTAATGTGTTCCCTTTTTCATGAAGATTTCGCCTTCGTTTACTGGACTACTTTACCATTTCATGAATTTGATTCCGCCATACAAAAAAAAAAAAAAAAAACCTGCTTAGCATCATAAGGCATCCAAAGAAACGAACAAAACAGAGATTTTTATCGGCAGAATCTAGACAAGGATGGAGAGAACTGAAGTCAGAGTGAACACTCTTTTTTTTTCGATCTTCCTTTTTCAGCCACTGCAGCCGCTGCAATTAACAAGAGTATGAACTATATAACTCGAAATCATTTTCGGATTTAGGAGAGAGACCCGGGGGGAAGCAAATACTTTAAGGGTGGAAGCTATTTCGGCGGTCCTCCGAAACATTTAAAGTCATTCGGAAATGACTGGGGGGCAATGCCCCCCCATACCCCCAGTCATACAAATCCGCCCATGCTCGAAATGTATAGCATCATACGTTAGATTATCTAATGAAACCTCGAAACAGACATTTTGGGAAGTGCTGGAAATGAGCCGTTATGATATACCGGTACTTCTTGTAATTTCTCTTCGTTTTACCGGTACTTTTTTTGGGCAAAAATACGATATTAAACGGTATAGCTGACGTTACTGCTTCGAACAACTTGTATGTTTGCTTTCGCATAAGGATCCATTTCGATTTTGTGAATTCGATTTCTGAAAATCCTTTTACACTATTAAAAATTTTCACCAGTTGCCTGGAAAATGTCAGGAATATCTCTAACAAAGTCAGGAATGGAACATTACTAATAAAAATTAGAAACCCTTCGGTTTCCAAAATTATTGAAGCAAAAAATACTTAGAAATTTGCTCTATTATTATGCCAGTTCACAATCTGAATCTCACTAATAGTCGCAAAGTGAACTTGCATTATAGTAGAGAATAATTCTAAGTATTCTTTGTTTGAATATCTTGCAAACTGAAGGCTATTTGATTTTTGCTAGTAACGTTCCATTCCTAACTTTTTTTTAGAAACGTTCCTGGCTTTTTTCAAGCAACTGGTGATTTTTTTAACAGTGATAAGTATTAAAAAGGAATGCAAGGAATTTTATAGGAGGACCGTAAGTACAGACGGAGAAAATGGCTTCAAAGTTCGAAGAAACGTCTCTGTTTGGCATGATAAGAGTGTAACGAAGGCTATTGGGCCACAAACGTAGAAGTCTCGGATCATTTTATTTTTTTCAGTCAGGCAGGGAAGAGTCTAGTTTGAAGGCACAATAGTAGAAACGCAGCATTCAGCGAGAAAATGAATTCGATGGCTGAAAATACACAGCACACCATTGGATAGAACACCTAAGGAACTTTGAAGGTGAAGCAGACATGTTTCGGCGGATCGTCGAGGCGACCAAAGTTACAGATGATCAAAATTCACAGAAAAACTGGAAATATTTTATTCTCAATAGATACAATGCATGCTTAATTGCAAGTATTGTGCACCTTAAGGATTACTGAGTGGTTCAGACGAAAACAGAAGGAACAGTCAGCACATTTGAAGAAGGGTGAAGCCGTAAAGATGGACGATACGGCTCTTGAAATCTGAACGTAGCAAGTCAAGTTACATTTAATTATCACTTTGGTAGATTTGTATGAAGCATGAAGTAAGCGCAAAGTCAGCATAACCACAGAGACTGTATGGCAGAGGATGTATAATTCCCTATGCCCTATGGCATAACTACGTTTATCTTCTTGCGTGTAATGATCTCTGTAGTTGAACTTAAATTTTGTTTATAGACTTTAGTCATCTTTAGGACATGGGGAGTCGATGTCGGAAGTCGACCTGGTCGTAATTCGAAGGAAAAATCTTAGCATTAGCCTGGTGTGACTGAGGGAAACTCTGGAAAACCTCAGTTAGGATGGCCGGCTCTGGGTTCCACCTCATTATCTTACGAATCCGAAATCAACACTCTACCAACTGAGCTAGAGCCACTCGCTAATGATCGCTGTAGTGTAAATAATGGCCGCTTATTGAACCAACGTTCCATGTATTCCTCCATGGGTACTCTTGTGAGCTTGTGAGGAAGGACTTCAATTGGCTTAACAAATAACAGCTAGCATAAATTGTTGCCAGTTCAGATACCTCCGCTGGGCAGAGCTGAAACGGGTCAGTCGTATCATTTGGGTAAAGTTTTGACCCAGCTTGACCCGGTGATTCGATTTAAACCCGGGAAACCGGGGGACAAAGCAGAGGTTTTGATTATTTCCTACCGTTTGAACAGTTTTTCTTTCAGAGGTGAGCAGGACAGGAAATTCTACTTCAGAGCACGAAAAATACGACGCCGAAATTCCCAGTTACCCCTTCAGCAAAAGCCACCACTTGTGGATTGGGCAACTGGTTGGCAAATAGATATGCATCGACCTGTATAAAATGCCAGTAGGCCGACAGTGGCCCATCCTCTGTTTGTGTCCAACAATTTATTGATTTTTCTCCTGAAATACTTTAAGCAGGAATCTTTTGTGGTGATAACTGCCAACTCCAGTGGTTAGGGAATCAAAGTAAAATTGATCATTCTTGTGGTGAAATATTTTATGATTGCAGATAGGCCTCGTTCATTTCCCACCCCGTGAAACCACTAGCAGTTGGTGTAGCAAAGTTAACATAAACTGGCCCATTGGTAGTGATGCACCAGTCATATCACACATGCGAATTAACGCAGTTTGAGTCGTTTGTTAGTTCATTCATATTGAGAATCATCGTTTTTCTAAAGCGACATAAAAAAAATAAAAATGTAATAATGCAGCGATGGTCAAAGTGATAAGGAAGAAAAAATGCACATAACAAAGAAAGAATGAAAGTATTCTTTATTCTTATTCTTTATGATGGTGAAATGACACGTCTGGATTTGTTTCACTTCGTTCTAGACTGCCTGTTACTACAAATAGCGTAAAAGACCAGTGATTAGCAAATTGGATCTATGGATGAGGGGATAACATCTCGAGCTACCAACAACGAGTGCGGAACGTAACCCGGTTCGAACCCCACAGCAGCGGTTGGATCATTTACTGTTCGAAAAATAACACCGCATATCATAATAAAAGCGACGGATAAAATGAAACTAAATGTGTACACCAATAGGCAGCAACCATGCTCTGTTTTTGTGCAGTAGTAAGAGAAGTGTAGTGGCGTACAGACAGGCCACGAGTGGCACAGCGTTCAGGCTATCTCCTTCCCCAGCTTTTAGCCACTAGGTGGCAAACAGATGCTTCTTTTTTACAATTCTAATCGATGGTCCATTATCTTTTCCCACCGATGGTCCATTATCTTTTCCCACCGATGGTCCAACTCTTCCCTACCATTGGCCTGCTTTCGGCCCACCGCAGATTTACTGAAGAGGTAATTATGTTTCTCAGACCGGTTCAATCAGGTCAAATTTCAGACCGGGTTGCCGGGTCACCTATATTCGCAACAGGCCGGGGAACCAAAAGTGACCCGGTTTCAACTCTGCCATGTAAATCATGAATCACGGTTAAGTAGAAGACAATCTATCAACGTTAACTTTGCCATGTTAAATGGAAGTTAAAATAAAAAGAACACTGAAAAGTATAAAATATCCCGTTCATAGCGTTTATTCATATTCGCAAGGAGGTATTTTAGTAAACCATTTGTTCGTCAGCTCTTAAGGGGAGAGTTGAAACGGATCATTGGCTCATTTGGGCAAGCTTTGCACCGGGTCAGCAGGTTTATGCTTGTGTTCGGAACCGCCCTGACGAGAAGCAAAGCAGAGTTTTTAACTTTCATTTTTATATACTGTTGCACTTGAACAGTGTATCTCTCAGCGATGACGGTGATCGGTGGTGTTTGCACGAAAAATACGACGCCGAAAAGTTCCAAATAATAGAAGCAGTATCATTTCCGGAAAGAACAAAAACGCCCCCCGCGGGAAGTAATAAATACCGCTCGGGAAGGCTATTCTGAAAGAATTTTCTGTTTCAAGTATTAATTAGGACACAAGTATTAAAACGTTTTAGCGTCTCTTCGGCCCCAGGAAAAAGTGCTTCGCCAGAATAACTTTTTATTTGAAAAATCATTACCCCTTTTCAGGAGGATATTTATAATTTTTGAGGTTAGAGCCACGTGGTTTTGTGAGGAGTGCATGTCATCTGTGAGGAAAATTATGTTATCAACATTCACTATAAAAAAAAATCATTATAATTGCTTTTATTTTTTGTTAATAATGTAAATATATAATGAATCAAGTTTAAGCATACAATGCATAGAAAATTACATGTGATTTAAGATACATGAGATCAGTTCTCAAGGAATTCCACAAATTACAAGTTTCTGATTGATTCAAGCCATTGGAACAAGGTCAAGTGAAATCGGGTAATGTCTGGGTCAAGATTTGGACAGTGGGTCTGTCGGGTCAAGATTCGATCATCGGGTTGTCAGAACACAGAGTCTGTCTGGTCAATTGGGTCACCAGATCAATTGAGTCCAGTTTTGGACCAGGTCTCCGGGTCAGACTGGGTCACCAGGTCTACTATTGACATATCATAATTGTGTTAAGTTTCACTTTATCTCGCTCCCATAGTAATTTAGAATTTCCCTCGCTTTCTTTTGTTTGCTTCTTTGTTAAGATAAAATGTATTTTATGGGCGTTAACAACACTATGTATGGCTTACGCCCGTCCTGATTTGCATCTTTCTGTTTTAAATTTTAATTTTGTCATTAATTACTAAGAAATAAATTATCTCATTAAACTTCAATTCAATAAATACTTCTGTAAGAAAATACGAGATTGTCTTGTTTGTCTATACATTAAGTCAATGAAATACTAAAGATATTCTGACCCACTTTAAAAATAGTTTCAACAGTCCTCAAGTTATTTTTAAGTTACGTTGAATATCAAACTGTAGAGGAATAATTTTCCCCGCATTAAAAATGTCACCTTTTATTTTACTGTTATATTTGTTCAGTGTATCTAGAAACCGGCCATATTTCCATTTACATACTAAAATACTTAAGTTTATGTGTTCTGAATTGACTTTATGACAGGAGTGTAGTCAAGGGGGGCACAGGAGAACCGTGTCCCCCAAATGAAAATTGAGATAGTACAGTAAATATATTAAGTTTCAGGCACTTCGTATACGATACCTGTGGGTCAGTCCGTGTGAAATCATTCAGCTTCGCTGTTCTACTCCTTCAATTTTTTTTCTTTTAAATATATATATCCCAGTAGATAGCGAGCTACTTTGTGTGTGTCCTTTGTAATACCGCCTCTATTGTTCGGAAAACGACCATGTTCACCTGTCATGTAGGATTATTGTACACAATGGAGAGATTAATGATGTGAGGATGATAAATGATCCTGCTTGACGTTTTAATCGGCTTATCTCGTCACTTTTGACAGGTGCTGTCAGTTTGACATGAACAAAGCGGTGCCGCTACAATGGTGGGTGACGATATACTAGGGCATAGGAGACTTTACAACGTTTTGTTGAACAAAGGAATTTTGCCATCTTTCTTCTACTTGGTTTAATGCCTTCTATTCATTGGAAATGATAAATGATCATGCATGACGTTTTAATCGGCTTAGCATATCACTTTTGACAACAGGTGTTAGTTTGACATGGTAAAGGGCGATAACGCTGGAGTGGTGGGGATTTGTGGTGGTATGTGTAGCTGCGTTTGCGCATGTGCGGGGTTGTGGTTAAAGTGTGTTGGTGATCAGGTGTCATTATCAGTTGCTATGACCACCTCAAGCATGGACAAGGCTATTGCGAGTGTTGTCAGTCCAGTCGTACCTGCGGATAAGTCTTCCGCCGCGTGCAAGTGTTCTGCTCGGTGGGTGGATGAACCGTGTATAGTAGCAAGTATTCATCAGTATGAGTTTTCCGATTGCCTTTTGTGCATAGGATGTTATACGAATGAACCGAGCCAACGTGACCATATTTGTACCGGTCATTGCGGTGGCTATTTATTTCCGGACGCCAGCCCTGAAGATATATCGACATTGTTTGGGGGTCGTACAAAGACCATTTTACGTGACCCGAGGACAGTGGATGGTTTGTTTGCAACGTACATGAAATCTCACGAGTCGGCTCCAGCAGCATTAAAGGAAAAGTTCGAATGGGGTCTTCAACGCATGCTGAAACTAAACCGTGGTGCATTGGTGGATATGTTGTTGTCCAAGGATATGGAAGCCCCCTTCAAGCCCAAGTGATCTGTGTATTGTAGTGGACCCTTACTATGTGGTATTTTCATACTATATGTACTCCACGTGTGTCTGTAGTGTCTCTCAGTGTAATCCTTAGAGTACATAGTGGATAGTGGTAGTATGGCGCAGTGTGCTAGTTGTGAAGGCGACTTTATTTTGGATAAATGTGTGTTGTCCACCATTGGTGCATACTTACAATCCAACCCAATTCAATGTACCGAGTGTAATTTACGTAAGGCCCACAATTGCCTGTACATTTGGAATACGGGTACAGTGATTGCACAGCATGTTTCAAGTCATATGAACGATCCAGAACTGTTTGGTGAATATTATTCCATTTTTGTTGCCCAGGGTCATACTCATATTTTGAAGAGACCTTTATTAAACATAGTGCATCAGTTTATTAAGGACCCAGAGTGCATTGCACAGTTGATTCCTTTAGTGTTTGAACAACAGCAGCAGCTGAACCCAGCGGGTTTACGTGTATTGTGCGCACGGCAGTACATTATTGATTTTCAAGGTTTTAAGATTTCCGCCAACGAGTACATTATCCGTGAATTTTGTTTGGTTGCGTGTGATGCTACACTAATATTGCATTGCCTGTTCAAATTACCCTGTGAACGTTCGGATTTAGCTGTAGGATACTAGCGTCAAGTGGATTGGCTAACTAATAATTTGCACGGTTTAGAGTGGAATACAACGAATGGGTTTAGTGTATTACACGTTCGCCATCTTGTTGCGCAAATGTTGTGAGAGGGGGGTCCATCTTTTACTGTAAGGGTAATGAGAAGATGAGTGTTTTACGTAAGATTTTGCAGTTAGCGAATGTAACAAACCTTGAAGATCAAGCATGTCCTGCGTTGCGCACACTACAGTTTAAAGTTGATATTACCAACTGTACGTATCATCAACCAGTGCAAGAGTATGCATGCGCATTGCGAACCTGTATACAATTACAGTGTTGGATGAAGTTACAATCGGCAAAGGTGGTGGATGACATATCCACATTACACTTGTAGTCTTAGTACCAATAAATATATACCAACCAGGATATAAGGTGATTGTCATTTCTTGAAATCAAACCCAAAACACAAAAGGATTAGAGGTAAAAAAAGTTTTTTATTACATGAAACTACTCTACTACATATGATCTTACAACTAAACTACTCTACTACAAAAGTGTTACAATTTACATTTTGATTGCTTTTTTATTTTTCGGACATACTCTTGTACAAGTTGATCATTCCATGTTGGGTTGGTGGTGAACAATTTTGAATTAATATTTATATTTCGTACTTTGAAGTACAGATATACAATGCAAAACATACCACATAACAAGGAATGATCAGCTTGGTACTGAATGTCATTGACATGGTAGACTTTACAGTTTCTTTGGAGGAAATGAACAAGTGGTTTAGACGGGGGTTGAGCAAGCGGATCAAAGTAAAAACCCCGTCGTCGAGTATTAATATACAAGGTAACCCAATGTGTACCTTCACGATACGATGGACTTAGGTTTACAATTAAGGCAACAGGTGGTTGTACGATTGCAGGTATTGTGTCCAGTGCATAAATGCCACTTAATACGGATGCTGTACGGCAATCGCGCAACGCCACGTCTAGGTAACTGTTCCACATAGTCATGTGGAGGTACACTCATCATCATCATCATGTACTGTACGTACACTGGAGCTAGGAGTAATGAGGGAGGGGTTATATACACATGGTGGATCGTGGGAGATGTATTGTGCTAAATCATGGTACTGTAGATATTTAGCATAACACTGAGCCTCGTACAGTGCACAGCGAAATGTTGGAAACTGGTGTTGGTAATGAGCACAATGACTGACAGGAAATAACAATTGAATGGCTTTGGGACACTGCACATCCTTGAGGTTAACAACGGTGCGACCTAGAAGCTGTTGTAGGTACCTCTGTCTACGCTCTCCATGCGTGTACAGAGTATCAATGCATTTTGTATACTTAACAAGGATACGTTGTAATTCACTGTATGAAACATCACCATCGGACCAGTCAATACCAAATACGTGTGTGGCTAGGTAATCATTATCCAACTGAATGGTGAGTGGGAGTTCACTGGGATCAAAGGGAGCTTGGAATACCCAATTTTGCATGGTATTAACATCGGGACTTACAATAGCTACTTCTTTGACGATGTAATCCTCATCGCCGGTTTGGTCAAAGGCAGAGAAATGAATAATCGCACGCATGCTGTTGCCTACTCACTACTGAGAGAAGGTACCAGTATACACAACCTTTTATACTATTGCTGACACATTAAAGCGTATTATCGGTGTAAATATTACGGTCCTTATGGATTTGGATCAGGGAATCAAACTGGGCATAGACAACACAGGTGATGGATTGTGCTAAACGTTCAGTAAAACCAATTTTAATATTAACAGGAGAATCCTTAACAACATCCCATGTTGTATCGTCAAGAGTACTTGTTGGAGACAGTATAAATGCATACAATGTATATCCATTAGGATAATCGTGAAAGGTAATAGTATGTCCTTCATTCTGGTGAAATATGCCAGTACCGGAAAACAAGGTATGGTAACACGGTAAGAACAAATTGTTTGCAAAGTCTGGTGTTAATGCCGTGGGAGGAGATGATTTTGAACCTACTTGCACCTGAAGTTGCTTTAGATCAAAGTGTTGGAATTGGAAGGGATTCTCATTGTATTGACCATTGAATGCCGTATTTGCGAGGAACCCAATCACAAGACCTTTGGGGACGTTACCCAAAAAGACATTAGAGAGTGTGTACGTCGATACGTTTTGGGGGATGGTATGCACACGTGTTTCCACACGTGTCAAT
>JAGDQP010065090.1:0-11470 GCA_022664845.1 Lepisma saccharinum | reverse complement strand
ATAACAAAGCATTTGCAAATATAATTATTAATTATTACTCACTGTACATACACTCTAAATTCGAGTCAAGAATAATTTATTAAAGAAACAATATATTTTATTTAAAAATATCATTTAAGCATACGCTAAAATGTTAAAACGTTGTTAAAGGGGTTAAATTTTGCAACTCTTACTTCAGATTCATAATCAGCGACCCCCTCAAAAAACGAGTACAGTTTTTGAGATCATTTTTTTTTCTTTTTTACTTTTGTCCAGTGTTTTGGAATCGGCCACACAGGGTTTCTCGGCGATCAAATTGTAGCTCCATGCAGACATAATGTAGAATTATTCTTAAGCGAATACTCCTAATATGAAAGGTAAAGAGTAACTTCTTTACAAAAGACAGAGATAAACGCCCAACTTAAAAAAAAAACACTATAAGTAAAAATAGAAACAATTCTTAAAATCTTTTTCTCATTTTCGATTTTTTGTATAAGGTCGGTGCCAAATTAATTACTATAACAGACAATTAAAACCCACTAACCTACATTGCTTAGTACGTTACAAATAGTTGTTTCAGTTATAAATTTGACTCCGAACTCCTACAAAAATTCGAAACTGAAATAATAATAATTTTCTTTACTTTTCAGTGCGTTTTTATGTCTGTTTAACTTGTATTTTTAAAGTTTCTTTTTCTACATTTTACTGCGTTTATATTCTCAAACTCGGAAGGGGGGCAATTTTCCCCTCCTGTCCCACCTAAATGACGCCTCTGTTGACAAGAAACAACTATGACTTGTTGACATATACAGCGAAGGAAAAAGTGTCTCCTGCATGGATATGAAACACTGACAAATGTAAACCACAAGAGAAATATTTGCTTTATTCACTTAAAAATCTATCAGCTTATCCCGTAAGTAATGTTGTATTTTTGCACCGTGAGGAAAAGAACGATAACTTACCTGGAACACTACCGATAGCCAGGAAAGTAGTTTCCATCGGTCTCCACAACACTCTACCACCTGTCAAACAGTTGTTCAATCTCCCGCTGAAAGAAGTCACCGGTTTTGGAGGTAAAGAACTGAGTCACTGTTCATCGCACGTCATCCTCATTTTGAAGTGTTTTCCCGGAAAGGCGGTTTTGCAAGCTGCAAAAATGACAGTAGTCTGTTGGTGCAAGATCTGGTGAAAACACCGCGTGGGGGAGTTTCTCCCAGTCACATTCTTCGATCTTAGCACAGGTCCTTTTGCCGTGTGTGGGCTCGTGTTATTACCGTGGATGAGCACACCCTTGCAATTAACCAGAGCAGGACGTTTCTCCAACAATGCAGTCCGTTTACGTTTAAGGTGCTGTCAGCTGTAACTCCATCTGCATTGATGTTCAGGTTGCGTGGCAAGAGCTAAAAATGGATTATCCCACCTTTGCAGGGGTATAGATCCTGTTATGGTAGAGTTTTTGCGGCTCCCCACCCTTTTAGGTGCCCACTGCCGTTTGCATGTAATGTTATAGTAGAGGACCCACTTTTCATCCCCTGTCACAATTCTGTCCAGAAATGGCTCACATCTGTGACGAGTGAGCAGGGAACTGCAGATGTCAACTCGCTGCTGCTTATATTGAGGCGTTAACCTATAGGGTACCCATTTTCTGTGTTTCGACATGTACCCAAGGTCCTAAGGTGACGATGAACGGTCGAATGGATGATATAGAAGTCGCTGTCCAGTTCAACAGCTTGTATTGGATTTGCCTCCACCGCTGCTCGCAGGGCATCGTTGTCCAGCTGCACATGTCTCCCTTCTCGAGGCCGAAACTTCTGGAACCACCTTTCACACATCCACAGTATCCTGACCATGTACAATATTGATATTTCGTGCCGCTACACTGCCTGGATGTTCCTGATGAATTTCATACAGAATGACATGCCGTATGTGATCCTCCGATACTGTCATGATCAAACATAACTACACTTCCAAAACGTAGAGTAGATCGTTTCTTCTACACACTGCTGCACAATCAAGTTCCCTATATGACTCATCTCTGACACGTTCCGTATTCTTCACTATTCGCTCGTCTGATGGCGTCATTGCAGCGGTCATCGCACATAAGACATTACTTATGTGATAAGCTGATATTTACAAACTATGTAGTCTGATTGTTGATATTTAAATTAAATCACACTGTTTATCATACGATAGATTGTATGTTTTGCTTGACGCTGTGATGTGATTTACTTTTTACTATACATCTTGAAACTCTGGACGTATTCCTTTTATTCAAGGAGTAATAAAAGAATGTAACAAATAAAAGTAAATGAGATTAAGGATAGTTTATTTGTAACCGAGCAGCTTTCCTAGTATCAGCTTTCCGAGGATATAGTAATTTTCCATTAATGTTGAACTATCGGCAAGATAATGGGAGACAAAAGCAATAAAAGAAGAATTGACAAAAAATGTTTAGATATTACTTTACACAGATTGTATCATCAGTAGCATTTTGCCGAATATCGAATAATGGCTCTTACAAGATCTTTATTCATCCGGATGTTACCTAATTATGAGATATCTTCCTTCGTACCATCCAGAAGTTGCATCCATCTTCTTTCTCTTCCTCTTTTTCCCTCAACAATATTCTCAATTACATCTTCTTATGTAAAGAATGATCTAACCATTTCCTTTCTTCTTATTTATTGTCTCAACTACTGTTAATTTTTAACCTACTCTCTTCATCACTTCCAATTTGACCACGTTATTAACTCACTTTCTTGTCTGTCTGTTCGGTACAAATTTTGCAATCGATTTTGAACCAACTTCCCGATGAGCTTGAGGCTTGAAACTTTAAACATAGCTCAGAACTGGATGACATTTTGAAAAAGTCGCCATCAAAAATAGCAGCAAAAATATAATTTTCCACACCATTCGAGCTAGAGAAATGAAATTCTGAATGAAGGTATACCATAATGAGTAAGTCACGACAATATGATAAAATATCGCGGATTTCGGATCGCTAATGGGTAGACACGAGAGTTCGAATCCCGCAGCCGACCATCCTGACTTTTTTTTTTAGTTTTACTAGATAAATTACGTGATGGTAGCTTAAGTAAAGCCTTGGACTCCTCCATCTTCTACATCCTCCATCTTCTGCATCCTCTACACTACCATATCCAGATTTGAACAAAAAGTGTCAAAAGGCCATAAATAAATTAAAATTCGTCAATCTTTCTCTCATTATTATCTGTAAGAGGCCCTGTCATCAAAGACATCTGGACTAGTTCACTCATATAGTCCCGAAAGCAAAATCAAGTATAAGAGGAGGGGGAAACGAAAGATACACACATAGAGCGAGGAGAGAGAGGTAGGGGTGATGAGAGAGAATCGTAGAAGCGGAGACGAGAAAAAGTTAACATATAAAAAATGCAACTGTGGGCCAAACAAGCTGCTGCGAACATAAACTGCTGTCTGACGCATGGGTCATAAACATCTGAATAGCAGGATGACGTCGCAGTGTGGAAGAAGCAATAATGGCTTTAAGTTTTAACTTAAAGTTTAAGCCTTGTTGACGACAACACATAAACTAGCGAATAGCATTGGTTTTATAACTTAATTTTCAACGTTTCAACTTAAATGAGTTTTCTCCGTGGTTGCTTCTGAGTTTCACTTGTTTTATTCCTCTTCTAAGGAGGATGAAGCAAGGATGATCGTATTCTTTCACAAGTTACAATATCACATGGACAATTGAAAAGTAGTGACAAGAAACATTCTTTAAAAAAGAATATTTTTCTATTGTCTAAGCTGTAGAATGGTTCACTAACACCGACACAACATACAAGTTCTCGTACTAACAAGCACTTTGTTCCTGTATCTAATACTAGTATTCGTTCAGTAATTACGGTTCCGGACTTCAGATCGGCTGATCGTAATTGAAGTTTTTAGAGATACTCAATTTTACCAGGAAAACAATAGGTTGCCACTTACAAGGAGACTGTCTTCGGTGGGACACGAGAATCTGCATGAAACTTCCACAGTGCGTTGATGATGTGTTCAAAAGAAACTTCCACAGTGCTCCTGTAGTACTACGTTTCGGAGAGTTTAATACGCAATTTTTCGCAAAGTTTTCAAAGAAACTAGTAAATAGTCACATAGTTTTGTAAATAGAAACTAAAGACCATTGATACGTTGTGTAAATTGACCCATGTAAGAATATTTCACTTTTTTCCATTAGACCACAATAAAATGGGACAGCATGCAATGCTTGCCCACGATGGCGCATTTATGCTTAAAGTAATAGGGAAATGTGTGTCGGGATTCTCCTGGAAATCAATTTGTTTCAAAATTAACGTGATCGGAAGTTTTTTGGGGGATTCATATAATATTTACATTTGGCAGGGATCAGAATAATTAATTAACACGTCAATTTCATCAATAATCTAACGTTTAACTTATCTTCAGTGCAACCTTTTATATAAAAGTGAATGTGAAATGCATAACTTCAGCACATATGCACGGCGTGTTGCCTACCTTTTAGGCGTTCAGAGCAAAATTTCGAAAATTTTCAAGTCCTGTAACTCGCGTACCTGGAACGTAGTACTACAGGAGCACTATGGAAGTTTCATTTGAACACATCAACAATGCACTGTGGAAGTATCATGCAGATTCTCGTGTCCCACCGGAGACAGTTTCCTTGTTAGACAAGGACCTTCTCCCATATTCTTTCCCGGAAGAAGATTAGTCGAGGGAAAATTTTCTGGTTGTCCGGTGTGTAACCATAGCTGCATGTTCAGTCGTAATTCCGTAAGTTCTATAATCTAAACGAGATCTTGTATATTTTTTGTAACTCCTATCTCGAAAATTGCTCTAAAAATTTTGATGAAATTGGAAAATCTATCGTTTCGTATGCAAGAAAACATTTAGCTGGATCTCTGTCTCGGACAAATTGATTGTGGATGCAGGCTTCGATGCACGTACGCGTAAGAGATCCACGTGTACCAAACATCGTGTCTTCGTGCTAGCCATATCAAGAACTTAACTTAAATATTACAATGACGATCAATGTAGACCAATAGTTTATGACGTCAAAGATGACCACAAACCAGTTCCAATCTCGCAGTTTATATTACAGTCCAGTTTCAAGACCCGTGACTCCTCTTATCCCTTCTACGCTTAGGTTAACAGCGTTGGGTAGCGGCGGAGCCACGGACCTTGTACCAGCTTCAGTGATTCCAAATCCTCAGAGACAGTTCCGCTTCATCGCCTTTTCAGACTGTTATGAGATCATTTTACACCAAAGGTGTCGGGGGTAGGGAACCTATTGTTCACTTCCAGTTCATATGATAGATTCATTTACGGCATAGGGACCAAGACCAGTTTATACCAAAGGCGTAGGATGTAGAGATCCTGTTGGAAGATCAGCGGTTATGACGTAATTGAATAAGTAAATGGAAAAGTTAAACATGTCCAAAGAACAGATATAAATAGAAGAAACGGAACAAGGTAGTTCAATTATTATTAAGCGAGCGATTCTTTCTATCTTGAAAATGGAACGAAAGATTTTGATGAAAATGACTGAATCTACGTTTTTCGGGTTCGAAATTGCAATTTAGTTTGTTTAAGGGATTAAATAACATTATTGATTTGTACGAACTAACGAAGTAGTCGCTATGTTATAGCACTTTACCTGTTATCCCACGTCTCATATGGCTGCCTTAGCGATATAGAAGTTACTCATCTTAGTATGTAAAGGTGCCTGAGTTAAAACAAATATATCTTAAGAATTAATTAACTAATTGTTCAAATACTTCTTGCAGAATAACTTTTACATTGCATTTTTCTCGTTCAATTACAACTAATATATATAAATATATATATATATATATATATATTGAAAGTTTTGGTCCTGCATTAGCTCGTGTTCCTGTTGTAAGTTTCTCAGGCCCCTGAGGGGCATCGGAATCGCTGTTCTAGTTGAATTAATAGACAATCGGTGTTTAAATTCAGCCGCGGCAAGGCTCCAGCATTTTTCCACCATCAAGATTTCTTAATGCACCAGAGCTGAAAAGGGTCACTTCAAGTTTTGCAGTGGGATCCCGGATCACCGTCTCTATGCTTTGTATCCGACATGACACGATATCCACCCGATGACCCGGAGGACAAATCAGGGTTATTAATTCTTTCCTTATGACTTTCGGCATCTCAGCAGTGTTTCTATGAGTAGTGATCTTGCCCCTAGAGCACTAAGAATATACCACCAAAAAGATTCCTAACAACAGTAAAAATATAAGGAAAATTCTTATCCCCGGAAAGAACAAAAGTGTCTCCGAAGGTGTGCAAATAACACTACGCTCAGAAGACAGATTTGTCGGCTTAAATTTGGGTCACTGGGTAAATTAGGTTAAGATAAATTCATCGGGTCAACGGATCACAAAGGAAGTCGTTATTCGGGTCAGGACTAGGTTACCTAGTTAGTCGTTTCATTTGGGACACCGGATCGATTGGGTCGTTCGGGTCAAATTTCGGACCGTGTCGCCCGGTCACCTATGTCCGAGTCAGGCCAGTTTACCGGGTCACCAAAAGAGACTGTGTACCCTTACATCAATAACAAATTTCTCACTTTTCAAATAATAATAATAATAATAATAATAATAATAATAATAATAATAATAATAATCACACATTGATTTTCACCTTGGACGTAGGCAATATTTAAATTCTCGAAATCTCGAAACATATTAATATTGAATTTAAACACTGACGACTTATGGCCAAAGAAGTGAGGGGTAATAAAACCCTCTCGACCCCAGTGAAAGTTTCTGAGAACGCCCTTGTCGGGTAAGGTGTATTCTACGTACATCGTATCTCCACTTTATTTGCTGGTCATTCTTGATTGATGATCTCGGCTCAAGTAGATCTCTGTAAATGTCTTCAAGATACTAATAATCTTTTCAAACGAGAAGGCGAAGCTCACGTGGAAAAAAATAGTTTCTATGCGTTGGCAACATTGTCCTGTAATTTCGTCACGTATTGTACGTGTTATTTGGGATTTTAGTTGAAACAAAAGAAGTTAAAAAGTGATAGAAAAGTTTCTTGTTTTCCTTCCGGTCTCAAAAATATAACGAACGTGCTGGTACTGCTGCCACTGCGGAAGGTGGTATTTTGGGAATGAACGAAGTTTATTTGCTCCTATCTACGCTTTCATTGGTGGTTCTTCCTGTCTTTTTGTATCTTGTTTCGTTCTCTCATTATTTCTTTGTTTCTCTCTCTTCCTCACTCTCTATCCTTCAAGAAAGAATTTTATTGCTCGGTTTTATTACATTTTTATTTCCATTTATATAGTGTTTTTTTTTAACTTTGGTTCTTTTATTTTCCTTAGTTTTATATCCTACATCTTGTTGTCTCTGATGCCTCTCTTACTTTGTTAGTGGTAGATACAGCTGCTTGCATTCGTCCGCATTCTTTAGTTTCACTCTTAAAATTACTTCATGTTTCTTCTTAATTGTTCCATTTATTACGGTTTTTGTTTACCTAATCGCTATGAAATGAAATAAATGGTCAATTATTTATTTATTTATTTATTCGTCTGGACCAACTGATAAAAATAATTGAGAACCTTATTGAAAATGTGTGTGACGTGCTGATCATGAACCAGTGACCTTCGTCAATTGATCATTAAACCGATTACAACACTTTCCTATCGTTATGACGCCGAACGGGAACACGTCCAGACAAAGGGTATTAAACTGTACTCGCTTAGGCAGCGAGACTACGATTTTAATTTTCAAATATTATCAAACTATTCTTAACATTTCATATCTGACGGGTGTCGAATACGCTGGAATTGATTCTCAAGTTAGCAATTTTGAACTCAAAAATTCAATATGGCGCTTTTTAATACCAAATTCCAAGTTTGGCACCAGCCCAAAGCGGTTTTATTTCGAAAATCTATTCAATGGTCCTATAATTGAATGTATGGATTGAGAAGGTTATTAAGTTCGATTTTTAATTTTAAACAAAAATGAGTTCCGAAAATCAAAAGGACGGTAGCGCTTAACCATTTTATTTTAAAATATCACCCGCGTTCATCAAATTACATATCCGAGAGTTCGAACTGTTGTACCTGAACCATCTAATCCTCATGAAATGTCATTTCTGAGTTTTTCAAAAGTTGTTAAGTTCAATTCAACTCCAAATTCAAGAGTTCATAAGCCCGACGGAATAAATTTTAGAATATCACGTGGCTTTCCTGAAATAATATATTTTTCTTTCCAAGGGTCGTTAAACTCTATTTTGAAATAAAAATTTTGAATTCCAAAATCAAAGATGGTGTTGTCCTAAAGGACTTCATTTTGAGAAATTGTTCAGAAGACGGCTGAATTCAATTGTTGAGTAACAACTTTTAAGTTCCAAAAGATGGATGTAACCCAATACATCTTTACTTGGTTCGATTTTAGTAAACGTCTCTTTCGTCTGTATGTCTGTATGTTTCGAAGGGCACTGGCGCAGTCACAAACAGCTTTCATTTTCGAAAACTATTTAAAGTTAAGAAACAGTAATTAAATAAATATTTTTTTTTTAGTGTTGTATACTTGGATCCTAAAATTCTACTAGTTTTTAAAAGGTTTCCTAGAGGCTAGGCATCCCTAAGCGCAGCTGAAGGGAACATCGTGGCCCTAATATTGTTTATAATCTTAAATGCACTATTTCAAACTCCGTGAATAACATTCTGCATATATTATTACTAACATGTTAGCACTAACGAAATTTTATTTTCTTCAAGGGCACATAACCTCCGGGTGGCCAAGAGGTTAACGCGCTTGCTTGTGATCACGGATTCATTTTCCTCCAGTACTCAGCCCCGCCTGTCACGTGGAAAACCGGGGTTCGATTCCCCGCTGGGGAACTATATTATATCTAAAGATAGTAATAGACGTTAAAATGACGTTGAGTAGACGTATGTGAAATAGAAACTAATATATGCAAATAATTTACTAAACGATGGTATGGTACTACAGTGATGTATCTTTAAATAAAAACCAAGTATCTAAAAGAATGCGATTGTTAATATTTATTAATCCGTCTGTCGAATACAAAGTAAATAATCAAAGATTAGCTAGCAATATTACTCAATACAGGCTGCAAAAGTCAGCATCAATAAGAATTAATTAGCTTTGCGTGGAGACCAAATTATCTAAAACGGCGAATACCTCTCAATACCTCATGGGATAATTAGGATAACCTCAATGAAATAAGTCATCAACAAACAAAAGATGATTCAAATTTACTTTAAAAGAGGTAGAGCGGCAAATGTGCTAATTAAGAAAATTAAACTTATGCAAAGGAAACTATGATGCAGGATAGGAAATAGATTCAACACATTCGTAGTTTGAAACTGAGATGGAGACAGCCAACGTATAGGCTGGACTGATATGTGACTAGTTATGACAATAGAATGACCTATGCAGCAGGAGAACTTGTGACATCTTAGAGAGCTTAATTATACAAACATTTAGGTTTTGGTGTTATTAAAACAATTTCGGCAATTTTTATTTTAGAACCAACCACTTGTTATATTTTTACCTTAGTTCATTCTGTTGGTTTAATATAGTTGGTTGCACACAGCACGCACGCATTTAGATATTTTTGTAGTTGTTAAGGTCTTTGCCACCATTTTTGTAAACACTTTTGTTAGATAGTTCTTAATGCTAAAAACATCGTGTTTTTAGAAGACGACTGAATGAAAGCGAAAATATACTTTATTTAAAATTTGATAATTTATAATCACACTGAGTAGGATGTATATATTTTATAAAGGCGTCACAAGGGACACATAATCTCCGGGTGGCCAAGAGGTTAGCGCGCTTGCTTGCTGTGCGCGTAGTCACGGGTTCATTTTCCTCCGGGACCCATTAAATGGAGTGGTTCGGAGCCTACCAAAAGCTGTAAATCCCATCTTTAGCTGACCAGTGTTTAGAACGTTAATAACCATTAAATCGTGAAGGTAATATTGCTTTTTCATTGCAATATTTTATCTCAACCTGAATCTTTTTGAACATTTATACTGAGATAAATTATACCAAATTTATGCCATCTTATTCAGCAATAATGCACTAGATTGCTGGAGATAAGCTTCGTTTATGATCGACTACTTATTTAAACAGGCCTCAACGCTTTCAGCATTTGTGGTTAACCAGGAATTTTGCCAGGGTTTGGATATTGGTCACATACACTGGGATGTAAATGGAATGAGTCATTCAGGAACGATTCAAAAATGAAACTGCGAATTATTTACCTCTCATTACATACAGTGTTACGTAACCTAGCTACAGCGTATAATACAATTACGTAAAAAAATACCGGTGAATATTAGCTTTATACACTCAAGAAAATAAGATGATTGAAGTAACCATAAAATCCTCTTTGTCATAGTTGAAATTGGAAGAGCAATACTATGGGCTGCAAATGCAATACAAGTCTCGCTTATAGTGTATTGTCATAATTATAATTCTGTGAACAATATTTTATTGTAAAATTTTTGTTTCAAATTAAATTAGCAAGATGTTTTGTTAGCATTATAGAGTAGTGCATAGTTCAATTACCAATGTAGCAGGATGGCGAAGAATTTTCTAACCATACTTTATAGTTACCACATCATATTTTGTTAGAATATTACATAGGATACCATACAGTATTGTTGTGGTAACTACGTATATACCGACAATGTAGCATTGCTGAAAATACGATATTTTATTGCTGTTGTGACCACGATGGTAACTTCTCCCTTAAATTAAAAGAGGCATGTGGCGGAATTTTTCCTGGAAATCAATTGGTTACGAAATTAACGGGATGAGAAGTTTCCTTTGGGTCACCCTGTATTTATATAATATTCGCATTTGACAGGGTTCATAGAAATTAATTAACACTTTAACTTCATCAATAACTTTGATCTAACATTTCAATTATCTTCAGCGCCAGCTTTTATATGAAAATGAATGGGAAATGCATAACATCCACACATATGTATGAAGTGTTGCCTACCCTTCAGGCATTCAGAACAAAATTTCGAAAAGTTTGAAGTCCTATAACTTGTGTTCTGTAAAACTCCGAAACGTAGTACTATAGGAGTGTTCATTTGAACACATCATCAATGCACTGTGGAAGTTTCATGCTGATTTTCTTGTCCCACCGGAGACACTTTCCTTGTAAGTGTACATGCTGATGTCACACATTGTCTGCATTCTTAGAATGGCGAAATTAATGAACGGTGGAAAAGTTAGTATTGCCTCAGATTGCAGCCAAAGATCAGACGGGTGCAAGTAAATAGTAATCTAGACTTTGGCTTTGTGACTTTGCTCCCTATCTCCGTAATTTTTATGTCCGTTATTGCTTCGTATTGTGGCGTGATATTTGGAATGAGTCTAACCTATTCAAATCCCGAAATTTATCCATTTATTTACCTTCTATTAACTTTATTTACTGCCAGAAACCCCAGTTTCTGCAATGCTCC
>JAGDQP010065087.1:0-11470 GCA_022664845.1 Lepisma saccharinum | reverse complement strand
GTGTGAATTTGATGTTGAAAGTGTGATGAAGGAAATTGCCTATAAAATAAATGTCGTATTTTATGACCCAAATGTTTTCTTGAACATTTTTATAGCGAGTTTGGAATTGTTCAAAGATGGACATCCTTTTGTTCATATAGTTGAACAGCCAATTGTTGTACAATATATTTCATACTTCTTAAAGAAAGGTTCACCATTGATACCTGAACTAAATAGCTTCTTGCAGAGAGTTCATGAATTTGGTCTACGTTTGAAATGGGAAAGAGATGTTATGTTTGAATTTGAACTTCAGAAGATATATTATTCCGCCTCTTCAATGATTGTAAAATCACGTAGACCTATGTCCTTTACTCTGCTCATGCCAATTTTTATCTTTCTTTGTGCTGTAATGTTCATAGGGTGGGTCTCGTTTGCTGTGGAATTAGTTTTATTTCATATTTGTTGTAAAGCAAGAAAACAGGGTTGCAAGCATTCCATAGTTGTCCAAAATACCAAACATGTCAGCAAAATTTGAAAAATGAACTTTGTAGTAGTTGAAATGTTCGTATATATACCTCTAGACAACAAATTTGAATACCAGTCTGCGAAAGAAATTACTTCCTATATTCGTTATTTCTTCTACTTCTCTCACTGCAAAGTATGGTGTCCCAAAAATTCAATTACCAAGTTGTATTTTCCACATATTAAAAAATACTTTTTCTAATGATTATTTTTCTCGCAAGTCACTATGATTTAATTAGGCAGATTGGTAACATAACTCTAATTCAAAGAAAAACTGCACACAAGATTTTTTTAAAATAAATTTTACAATTTATATGTATAACCTCTAAATTTAAAAGTTATCTTGACTTATAAAGTTTGCCCCACCCAGGAAGGTCTTTAAAACAAAGTACACTTTGATGCACTGTTAAATGGACACAGAAGAAAGATTTTGAAGAAGTTTGCAGATTTAGTCTTAGAAAGAACATTTCCGAAAATAGGGTCTATGAGCCGCCGCTAACGCATGAAATTGAAGCTTATATCTTGTTTTATCTTTTCATTTGTGCATTAAACGGCTTCAATAACCTGTATGAATTAGTAAAACAATATAATTAGATATTAATTGTCTTTAACTCATAAATTTACCGTGAAAATTATTTTCTAGAGACTGCTTATTACTAGACCTTCCTAACATAAATATTAATTGCAAATAAGCATATTTCACATAAAACTTTATTATTATTATTATTATGTTTCGGTTTACATTAAAGTTCTTCGGTTACCATTAACCTCCACAAAAGTGAGAGTATGCTTGTTGAAGTTATTCATAAAACTAACATTTTAGTGCCTGTCGCTGCGCTGCAAGGGGTAATGAGTGTAGATTGCTATGCCACTATTTGCGTGATTGGACTGGGTTTCCCAAATACATTCAGAAACAGATTTGGACATTTCATTATCACGATCAAATATCTAATTTTAAACGGGGCCCAGGTCCAATTTTTTGTGACCTTGGGTTCCTTAGGTGCTCAAATTTCAACTAATACAGTAAGACGAAAATCCACACACGGGTTCAGAAACAAAAAGCGAGAATGTCTGACGCAGAAGATTCAGGAGATAGAGGGAAACGGCAAAACAAATAACATACGAGATCTATACAAAGGGGTAAACTCGTTAAGTAAAGGTTCCCCGCCAAGGTTAGGAATGATTAGAAATGAACGTCAGGCGGATCCCACTAAAACTGTCGATGTGTGGAAAAGTTATTTCGACAAACTTCTAAATGTACACGACGTGGAACAAAGAGAGGAACTTGAAATCCATACCGCAGAACCATGGATTCCCGAACCTAGCAAGATCGAGATTGAAAATTGAATAAAGAAATTGAAAAAATTAAAATCACTAGGAATAGATAATATTCCAGCCGAAGTAATTAAACGGGAGGAACAGCATTAATTAAGATACTACATAAATTGATAAGTGCTATATGGAGAAAGGAGGAGCTTCCAAAGGAATGGAAAACCTCAATAATGGTTGCGATTTCCAAAAAAGTGTTAAATCGGACTGTAATAATTAACGTCGAATCTCGTTACTTCCATCCTGTTACAAAGTATTAAGTAATATTCTGTTATCACGCGTAAGTGAATATGTAGATGAAATAATTGGAAATGACCAATGAATGTGGGTTTAGAAGAAATAGATCCACGTTGGACCAGATTTCCGCGTTGAGACAGATTTTGGAGAAGAAATGGGAATACAATGGGACGGTTCATAAGCTATTCATTGATTTAAAGAAAGCATATGATTCTATCAAAGCGAAAAGTTATGCAGTATCCTGACATGATTTGGAAAACTCAAAAACAGGTTCAACTCGTCAAGATGTGTCCCAGCGATCCCATAAGGAGAGTACGGATAGGTATTAATATGTCAGATAATATCATGATTCGCAACGGATTGAAACAAGGCAATGCCTTGTCACCACTACTGTTTAACTTTGCGTTAGGATATGGAATTTTAGAATTAAAAGAGGGCAAAAATGGATTAAAGTTGAATGGCTTGAATCAACTGTTCGTATACGTGGATGATGTATATTTAATAGGTGACGACATAGATGCACTATAAAGAAACTCCGATGCCTTAGTAGAAGCGTGCGATGAGATAGGTCTACAGGTAAACATAGATAAAACAAAATACATGATAACAAGCCGAAACACAGGGAATGAAGGAAATGAAAATATAAGAATTAGGGATAAGGTCATAGAGAAAGTAAACAAATTTAAATATTTGGGAGCATACGTAACAAGCAAAAATGAGGTCACGCAAGAAATAAAAAGTTGGGAAAGACATGTTTCTATTCAGTCCAAAATCTTCTAACATCGCGATTAATATCAAGGAAATTGAAACTGAAAATATACAGAACTGTTATTAAGCTCATAATACTTAACGGCTGCGAAAGTTGGAGTACGACCGTAGCAGATGAACATAAATTACGTGTGTTTGAAAATAAGGTTTTGAGAAAGATATACGAACCGAAACGGGATGAGGTGACGGGAGAACAGGGGAGAGTGCATAATGAAGAACTCCACGGACTGTACGATTCACCAGATATTGTAAAAATAATGAAATCATGACGTTTAAGGTGAGCAGGGCATGCAGCTCGGATGAGGGAAAACCGAAAATTATATTCCCTATTGGTTGGAAAGCCGGAGGTAAGGAGACCGTTGAGAAGACCGAGACGTCGTTGAGAGGACAACGGATCTTTGAGAAGCAGGTATTTATGATAAAAACTGGATGATCTTGCCCAGAATAGAATCAGATGGCGAACGTTTCTAACTGCGGCGATGAACTTGCCGAGTTCTATAGGCGATAGAGTTAGTTAGTTTATAGAGAATATAGGAGATTAACGGTAATTTAAGTTAAAAACAACAAATATGGGAGACAAAACACACAATCAATAGTGTTATTTTCTCTTAAGAGCTTTATCCTATTATGATACCTTCATTTATGCCAAGAAATAGATAGCGTGAATATTACAAATGTAAAATATTGATATTCTGTGAGTAAAGTGAGTGCTAATGCCTTTTACATTTGTGACTTGTTCCCAATTACAAACCACGAGAATAAATAATAGTAAGTTCCGGAAATGGTATTATTCTCCCTTAAGTCAGAGGAATTTGAAATCCATACCGCAGAACCGTGGATTCCCGAACCTAGCGAGATCGAGATCGAAATGTCGGTTAAGAAATTGAAAAATTTCAAATCACCAGGAATAGACAATATTCCAGCCGAATTAATTAAAACAGGAGGAACGGCACTAATCAAGGAACTACTTAAATTGATAAGTGCTATATGGAGAAAGGAGGAGCTCCCAAAGGAATGGAAAACATCAATAATTGTTCCGATTTACAAAAAAGGCGATAAGTCGGACTGCAATAATTACCGCGGAATCTCGTTACTTCCAACCTGTTACAAGGTATTAAGTAATATTCTGTTAACACCCCTAAGTGTATAAGTAGATGAAATAATTGGAGATCACCAATGTGGATTTAGAAGAAATAGATCCACGTTGGACCAGATTTCCGCCTTGAGACAAATTTTGGAGAATAAATGGGAATACAATGGGACGGTTCATCAGTTATTCATTGATTTTAAGAAAGCATATGATTCTATCAAAAGGGAAAAGTTATACAGTATCCTGATACGATTTGGAATTCTAAAAAAATTGGTTCATCTAGCGAAGATGTGTCTCAGCGACCCCATAAGCAGAGTACGGATAGGTAATAATATGTCAGATAGTTTCAAGATTCGCAACGGATTGAAACAAGGCGATGCCTTGTCACCACTAGTGTTTAACTTTGCGTTAGAAGATGCGATTTTGAAAATTAAAGGGGACAAAAAGGGACTATCATTGAATGGTTTGAATCAACTGTTTGTATACGCGGATGATGTAGATTTAATAGGGGACGATATAGACGCACTACAAAGCAACACCGATGTCTAGTAGGAGCGTGCGATGAGATAGGTCTACAGGTAAACATAGATAAAACAAAATACATGATAACAAGCCGAAGCACAGGGAATGAAGGAATTAAGAACATAAGAATTAGGGATGAGGTCATAGAGAAAGTAAACAAATTTAAATACTTGGGAGCATACGTAACAAGCGAAAATGAGGTCACGGAAGAAATAAAAAGTCGCTAGTATCGGCGAACGCATGTTTCTATTCAGTCCAAAAACTTCTAACTTCGCGATTAATATCAAGGAAATTGAAATTAAAAATATACAGAACGGTTATTCTGCCGGTAATACTTTACGGTCCGAAAGTTGGAGTACGACCCTAGCAGATGAACATAAATTACGTGTATTTGAAAATAAGGTTTTGAGAAAGATATATGGACTGAAACGGGACGAGATGACTGGAGAGTGGAGGAGACTGCATAATGAAGAACTCCACGGACTGTAGGATTCACCAGATGTTGTAAAAATAATGAAAAGCGAGACGACTAAGGTGGGCAGGCCATGTTGCTCGGATGGGAAAAAAACGAAGATTATATTCTATCCTGGTTGGTAGGCCGGATAGAAAGAGGTCATTGGGAACACCGAGACGTCGTTGGGAGGACAATATTAGAAGAGATCTTCGAGATGTAGGTGTTCGTGATGAAATCTGGCTTGATACTGCCCAGTCTAGACTCCAATGCCGAACGTCTGTTACTGCGACGATCAACTTGCAAGTTCCATAAGCCATAGAGTTAGTTAAGTATAGTATATTTGTTGTCAGGGGGAAGACATTTTGTATTTAGTTGAACAATATCATTCGCTATACTTTACAATAAGTCTTGAGCGGAGAAGAAAATTACCGTAGACGTTATGGCTATATAGTGCGTATACTACACCAGATTTAAAGCACGTAAGTAAATTTCCTGCGTATTTCTCCCTTGTTAAGTATTTAAGAGGATAAACCTTTGGTTCTGCTATGTTTCTTCAATATTATACTTTGCTTTAAGCTTTTGAAATTATGATCTGACACAATCGGCTATGTTTGCAAAAGACCAATAACTCAATTTACATTTCGTATTTTGTAAGTATTATGTGGTTACCCAATTCTGGGAACCCAATCTTTAAATCTTGACGCAATTTTTGAATTTTTATATGTAGTTTCCAACAATTTATCCTCGACTTTATGATGTTATGACAAATTTCAGTGTTCCTAAGAGCGATTCCAAGAGCCGTCCATCCTCACTGAGATTTCTCCAGCGTTTTTCTTTAGTCATACTCGACAAACGTCGGGATGGTAGCTACATAATAAGGCGTGGACAACTACCTTCAAAGAGCCTCTCCTCTAACCAATATCAGCCTGAAAATGAGATTACCAAATGCCGTAAATAAATTCGAAATCCAATTAAAAACGAATTTCAGTGCGTTTTAAGAGTTGTTTCACAAAACGAAATGTTAAAAGAAATAGAGTCGCGCAACAACTTGGGTATATTTCTGGTTATTATCATGCGATTTATGCTATGAAATACTAGAACTGTTACCACGTATGTTCGTATTTAGGACTATGATTTCGTCCCTAGTGTAACACTCATAATCTCTTTAAGATGTAAGTCACATTTACTTGTTAAAACTTTCCTGCTATTTTTCGTTTCCTCCTCTTTTTACTACTACTACCACTACTAATACTACTACACTACTACTACTACTACTACTACAAAACTATTACTAATACCACTACTACTACAACTTGAACTACCGCAACAAGAACAAGAACTGTTTCTACTATTACTAATACTATTACAACAACTAATAATAATAATAATAATATCAATACTCATAATTAGAAATAAAGGATAACAATAAGAGTGACTATACATTATTATTCAAAATTTAGTTATTAAAATAAAAAAAAACACCAAAACATTAATTAATCTGTTCTTTCATTTGGGCTTCAGCAATTAGTTTTACTAGCGCTAGGAAGGCGGTTGAACTGTCGTTGGAAAGGTCTGTGCCAGGCGAGTTCAAACCCCGCATCATTCTCGGAATGACGAATCCCAAAATAAGGGAGACATTTTCAACTCAGGAACTTCTCGTGGTATTAAGTTGTTTGAGATGTTTTTATTTGGAAACGTCTTGGCGAGGTGAGTTTAAACCAATATAGATAATGTAGATCACAGGGGCGGGGGCCAACGTGCGAGGCGAATTTTGATTTTGGATCTAGAAGGACTAGGGATGTGATTGAGGTTTCGTTTGAAAGGCCTCCGTCAGAATAGTATAGATAGAAAGGTCATCCGTATAGATAATCCATATCACAGGGGTTGGTCCTCAAGATACAAGGGTGAAATTTTCAACTGAAGAGGTACAAGCCTCAGCAATGTGATCGATTTGTCAATGGAAAGGGCTCGTAATTTTTCCAACATTTTTTTTCAAATAGGATGCTTACTGTCGAATCTTGGTGGAAGCACATATGCATTGCTCCCAGACTGGGAGCCGTCTCATTTGTTTTATTTTCGTACCCATCAAATAGGAGAGTCCCGTTATCTTATATATATAAAAATGAAAATTTATATAAATGCATTGTATATGTATCTTACTAATACAAATCTACACCCGTGTATTGATTTAAAACAAATTTCGCAGACATGTTCATTCGGAACTGAGGCAGCTCGCCTAGTTATGAATTTTGCCAAACTATTTCAAAAACATTTTTTTTAAATTCACTCCATACCTTTTAAGATATCCAAATTGATTCACACATAATTTTTTATGCATGAGTATTATGTACTGGCACAGGTAATGGACTTACTAAGCAGGCCGAAGGTACCCCAGTTGTTAGTGTTACCAACCTATTATCATGTTTCATTTCTTTTTAAATTATTTTCCTACTGTTATACGTTTCCGGATTAATTTACGCCAACTGTAGCTTACATGTTCATTTGCTATTGGAAAATGTGACAGAGGAACTCAGGATGCTGCGTTGTGATCTATTTTGAAAAATTTCAAATTTTAAAATCGCTTCTATACCTATGGACGTATCTATCTATTGATTTAGACTAATGCTTGCATAGTGTTCACTTGGTACTAAGACAAGCCAGAGATGCCTTCCGGACACCATGGTTTACAGTGTTTCCAATGAATCAACACATAATCAAGTTGATTCCGGAACCGTTGAACTCATATGTTCGAAATTTAGCATTTACATATTGAAAAAGATGATATATATAGTTCTGGCTAAGCCAGTAGTTGTCAGTCCTGTTAACTAATTTTAAAGGCAAGCAGCCGTGCCTCACAAGGAAACATTTTACATTGAAATTTCCTTTCCTAACCACACTATGTCCAATCGATAGAGAAGTGAAAGAAATGGATAAAATAAATTATTTAGCGGTCAAGCAAAAACATAGGAGAGAGAGAGAGAGAGAGAGAGAGAGAGAGAGAGAGAGAGAGCAGATTAATAATGTGTAAAAAGTAATGCAATATCTCACTTGAAACCGTGAATATATGCAAAACGGTTAAAGGAAATCAGTTGAAACTGCCACAACATTATACCGACTAAACAACGTACTCATAGCAGTAAATGTTATTGCCACTCAGCTGAACGTCATTTGTTTGTAATTACTAGTTATACGAATGTTCATATATTTGAAAATGTACATAAATAAAAAGTTAACGTTTCAGAGCCCACCACACATTATTGAAAATTTTAAGCGATAGGATAAAACATCACGAAACCTACTGTAGAGATTTTGTGAGTCGACACTGAAAAAAATACACATGCATGAAACACAGGTACAAGCAGGGTTGCCATAATATGATATGATTCGTTCACCGCAAAAGAAAACGATGGTACCGTACATATTTTAGTAACACTGCATTCACTTATTTCTCATCGTGTGTGTTGAGGAATCGCTATAAAATGCATGATTTGAATAGCAAAACATTCTACTACTAATAGTTACGGAAAGATGACTTTGTAAGTCAAATGAAACGATTGGGTAATCATATACATGCAAAACAAAGGTTCAAGAATGTATGCGTACCTAGAAGTAAACTAGAAGATCCTTGCCTAGGGTATGAAAAGTGATATTCGTGATCAACGTGTTATTAAGTACAATGAATATGCTGTTTGTCAGTGAGAGTGTGAGATAAGCAAAACCATGTCGTGCAATGCCCACATCTTACAAAGCTTCTATTGTCAGAGTCGTCTTCCTGGCACTCTTCGGATAATTTTCAGGTCAAAACAGTACACGAGAGGCGTAATAAAACTTTGTGGCATTGTGTCAGTGCAATCGCACCAGAAGAATGTATATGGACGGTCGGTCACTAGCAATAAACAATGGTGCCCTACTGACTAAAAACCCCAGTCAACTAAAACAACATAGCAAAGTGATTATCCAAAGTGCACCGTTGCAGTAGGTCCGTTCTTAAAACGACGTACGCGATTGCTGAGAGGTTCTTCACGACATTTAGCGCTTGTCTCTGTAATCACCAACATGTGAACGAGGTGATCGTTCTCGTGTGATTTGTTCATGCTTCATTCTTGGAACCGTAGTACGGCAATATCCAATGAGCTGCCTATCCTATGGCTCACATTGATATTTTCTGCTCTTATGAATAGAGTTGGTCAAGTGCTCCGAAGACCAATCTTTCTGGCGCCATTTCTTTCTACTATAATGATAAACTAGGACATGTGCATGGAGTTGAGGCAATAACAACAAATATAGTCGAGTTAAACAGAATCAATATTATAGTCGTTCCTTAAAAGTTTTATCCTATTATCTATTTACACCAAGCTATATATCTCGTGCATAGTTTCAGTGGACAAAAAAAAATACATACAAATGGAATAAAAAATAAAATCAACTACGTATTTAATGGAAAAGAAAATACTGATATTCTGAGTAAATGGAGTATTGAATGCCTTTTACATGTTGCTTGTAAAGTGTTGCTTGCTGTACATGTTTCCTTTACATGAACTCGTGAGAAAAATAAATAATAGGATCCCCAGAATGTTATTTCACTACGTTTAAGCAAAGTATATTTCTTCTAGTTCGGAAAACATTTAGTATTGGCTTGAACAGGTTCGTTGAATTTACCCAGCACTTGCACGTCAATTGATACAAGCGATACTGAGGTACATTTTTTGAACAAAGTCTGGGTATATTTCACATCATTTAAAACAAATCAGTATATTTGTTTCTTCTCTCTCGCTTTCTTAATATTTTGGAGCCGATTACAAAGAATACAGTTTTGATTGAAGCTCACCCACTGGTTTTCCTTTGGCAATTAAACTAGTATCCTTACAAAATTTCCTACTTTTGTGAAACAACAATTATTTTGTACATTACACATTTTAATTTTGCACTTATTTTGTAGTTATCAAATTTTATGGAGTTATAATTGTTACATTCATAAAGATGATTTTCAAGTTATTTGTAGATTTTATGATGCAATGGCTAATGTCAGTGCAGAATAAAATTAGAGTAATAACAGTACAATTAAATATTACTGTTTGTTTATCAGAAGGAAGTTTAGGATAACTGGAGCTACGTAACAAGTACATTCTTTGTGAATATTGGAGTACGATTAATGCTTTGTTACATTATTCTTGAAGTATCTTTGAATAGATCGACATTGCGTGAGGATTCTAGAGACGACATAATCATACTATCAAATGATCTGTCTTGCATCTGATTGTTAAATATGGGAAACTTTAACATGATAACACTTCATCGTCTTGCTTGCTTTGAAACGGTTACAACTCCATATGAAGTTTAGATAATGGGCTTCTCGAAGTTACCAATGATATTACGGTAATTTCCTTGCAGAAAAAATTGACTCCAATTTCTGAGGGTTTCTTAACAGCTAAATCGGTACTGAAACAAGACGATAGTCATTTGACAATTATCTGAAACTTTTAAATTCTGTAACATTAGGCTCTATATTTTTTTTTAGAAATTTTAAATTGTAGTTGATGAAATATTAAAATATTAAATATTAAATTATAAAATGATGAACAGACCAGTCGCTTACATATTTTATCTGTGAGTAAATCTGGCTAGCGTAAGAATATAAATAATATGGCACTAGATATTCGTAATTCTATGGCGTTGAAAAGTTTAGTTCAACATCACAATAAATGAATATTCCAGATGTCACAATCATTATACCAAGGAGATACCCTTGTGGATTAGTACATATAGTGTTTAGTTGTTGAATTACTTACAATTTATAGAATTATAAATGTCACAACCACTTATTTAAATATAATTTTCATTAATCAATCTTTAAATAGTTTCGTTTCAGATTGTAACATCACAAAATGAAGAAAATTGTGAATATTTTTATCACCATTTTGTCTCTAAACATTTTCACACTAAAGGTAAATACATCAGATTTAAGAGAACCTTTTGTCAACCAAACGTACGAAGCAAATTCTCTAATACGTTGTTGGGATTTGGTGGATACCTTTGTACCACTGGCAACTGGCATTGTCCTCTACACCGGTGAGAAAGCGTCACGAGATTTATATTCAGTGGTTAGTAGAGTAATTCAGCGGCAACCAACTATTCTAATAAGGAAGGAAACACTTTCAAGAAATTACAGAACAGGAATTTCTACTCTATCTCACTCTATCAAGATTGAAAGATTTATAATCTTGATTAATGGAGAAGTAGATTTCAAAACCATTTTAGAAACTATGAGAAACTTGTCTTTTTGGAATTCCAGATGCAAAGGTTTTCTTGTTTTATTCCGCAAAGCCATTATCAAAAAGTGTACAGCACAACATTTTTCAAGAAGCATGGTCTAACCAAATTCTGAACATGCTAATAATAGCAAGAGAAGAAACGTTTAGTAAAGGAAACGATGGTTACAATGGAAATGAAATAACTTTCAATTATATTTACCAGTATAATGAACGAGTGATAGAAACAAAAAGATGCAAGAACCACAAAAGTACTGAATCTATGGAAGTGTTCTTCAAAGATAATGTTGCAGCCTATTA